>UELX01003712.1:0-21750 GCA_900480035.1 Eupelmus urozonus
GCATGATTTTGAGGTATTTCATTTTTTGCCTTGGTGAAAACATAAGTCACTCCCTTATAGGTCGTGCCTAATAATATCTTTCCAAGAAAAAATTTAGAATATTCTAGGCATTTAGTGATCAATTTTTTAACAGGTCTAAGGGAATCTTCCAATGATGTATCAAATATTATTAATTTATTTTATTATATATAAATAATTAATTGCTAATAAAAATGACCCTCAATGAACAAAATTGTTACAAAACACATTTACGTTGCAACGAGTTCAGGAGATTGTCAGCGTTCTTTTTCAGGGATTAATTAAAATAAAACGAAAATTTATCTTAACTAAATTTTGAGAAGCACGAAACAAAATTCTGTCCTGCTAGTCCACACAATTGTGACCTAGAGCCATCTTATCAGGTATTACGACTGTGCAAGAAAAATATCGAAAACTATTTTCATTATCTACTTATTAATACACCTCCAAATTCCAAAAGTATATACACTTATAAAATTTCATTATGTATTTAATAAAAGTAAAGACAAAAACTCACTATTCAGAAATCCAGCTAGAGCATCAAAAAGCAGAAAAATCTCCTTCCACAATTATAGCCATAATTTAAAGGAAAGCATGAATACGCAAAGCATAGAGGGAAAAAAAATCGAATAAAAATCCGGCATAAGCACACGTAGACGGAAAATAAACTCGGCTCACATGTGAATGGGGGAAAGAGAAGCTCTCTTATACGCAGCAGCTTATAGATTCCGATTATGGTAGGTTATTTATGCCCGGAACACACTCGAGAGGAAAATGGCATGTGATAAATCTGGGCGGTCGGGTCGCACCGTCTCTCCCGTATACCCACAGTACACGCACGAGTCACCGCATATATACCGACACACACTAGTCCCCCCTTCCACTCTCGCTTCCGAAGAATGGAGTTTCCCGCGACAAGCGTCGATTTGTCAAGAAGGGCTTCACGAAAAATGCCGTCTCTCAATGGCAACAGGCGAAAAGCTCCGCAGCAGCCCGGGAGCTTGAGAAAAGAGTCCACAATGCGCTCCTCAATAGCAGGCCCCCCTTCTTCGAGCTTCTTTGGGATAGACGCCGGAGAAAAGACGCGAGAGAGCTTGTTCTCTCTTTTCTATATTCTATTGAGCGCTCCGGGGGAAACCTGCGAAATTTACTTACCCCGGCGCGCGAGGTTTTATTGAAAAGTCGTCGCCGCTCGGCTCGCGCGCGGACAACGCGGACCTTTATGGAAGGTGTCCGGATAACTGCATTACGCTCGGAGGCGCGCGGATTCGCTCCCGATTTGGTCCTTAGTCGCCGACAATCGCTTGGCTTATCCCTTTTTCTTCGTTGCTGGGCCTTTTTTTCGAGTGTTCTGGAATGGTTTTATGGCTTATTTGGTGTGGGTTATTAAATTTGGTAGCGATTATTACAATTTTCTTCGTGATCAATCAATCGCTTAAAGACTAGATTATTGATAAGTGAAAAGGGATCTTAAGATGGATTTTTTAAATTTAAACGAGGGAATGAAAAGTTGATTGCGCACGTGGGAGCGTCTTAACGCTTATACTTTTCAGTTACTTTTATTTTATAAATTTATATTGGCTTCATAATATATCAATTATTAATCACTTTAACCTCATCTTGTAAGATAACGATCGTGTTTCTTTCTTGAGCCTTCTTCTTGTAAGATGAGATTCATCGATCATTATAGGTCTTAATAAAAATATTTTTATGTATTAGCAGTGATTAATTATAGATATATCTTACAAAACATGATTTATTAAAACGTTTCAACATTTTAACTCGAAACTACTTCAAACTACTGCTCTCAAAGAAAAACTAAAAGACAGGCTGGATACAATTAAACTACAATTTAAAACAATCAAACTATCAACTCATTAACCTAAAAATTATCGAAAACCCAACCCAAAAGAAGAAAAACTAGGTCACCTCTTACCCATCCCAGCCCATCAACCAGCCCATCTCTCCAGCACATCCGGAACCCAAAGCGCGTGTACACATACATTAGCCGACAGCTCGCGAATCGAGCCTCAAAAAGGCATCCTCACCTCCCGACAGCAGTACCCGCTCGTTCACAGTCGTACCTCTTGGCGCCTGATGCTAATCTCCCTCTCTCTCCCTCTGGCTCACTCCCCCGTGTACACAGCGCGCGCGCGCGCGGACTTTTCTGCGGCGCGATCTCCGCGCGATAAGGTCACACACACGGACGACTCTCCGCTCTCGCGACGAGACGATCGACACACAACACGGCGCTCGATTGACGTCTCAATAAATCGAAATTCGCGCTCTCTCTCGCGAGAGAGCAAGCATGTACGCGAGAAAGTACCGCTAACGACTTTCGCGCGCGCCGAACAATGCGCACCTAATGACTCTCTTCTCTACCCCCCGTCCGGCGATTTTTTCTATGAGCGCGTGTGGATACGCGATGGTCGGAGGTAGATAAGAGCGCGATAATTTGACGTGCAATTAATACCGTAGGTAAACGCCGATGCGCTATCTCTCCGGCGGCCGATTGACAAATGCGACTGTGCGGGAGGGAGAAGGAACGCGCAGAGGGAAAAATAAACATCGACGGCTAATAAAGAGATATTGATTTATGGTCGCGCCTGTGGACGATGCGCGCCTTGATCTTTGAAAAGGACTCGCGACTTGGACTTTTTTATGGGGTTCGCGAGGGCTGGGGAGAGGAAATGCTGGGAGGGGGGAGCGAATTTCCTGCCTGTGTTAGCGGAGAGAGAAATGCGATTGTGCGAGTCTTTCTATTCCCATTGTGTGATGAATTGTTCTAATGGAAAGGTATTGGGTATTGTGCGCGCGCGTTGGCTTCGAGGCCAGGGGAGAGCGAGCGCTTGAAAGGCATTAGTAATCGATTTTGCTTTTTTCTTTTAGAGCTACGTTTATTAATGACTTTTTTGTTGTTCCATTAAGATTGGATTATTTTGAGATGCTTGGTTCTTGTTGTAGGATTTGTTATTTTTCTACGGAACAACTCATTCTTCATTCGTTTATAATATTCTTTATTGTTTATAATCAAATTTCTATTTTTATAAGTATCAATTATTAATTTACTATTTTTTAAAGTACTTGTGCATTGTGTACGATTATGATGCAAATTTACTTTCGAATCAAACATTTCTATATAATTATTATCAATAAACATTCTATAATAATTCCCTTCCCTTTGACACTCTCACATCTTGAATCACATCACCAGCAAGCTCACCTAAAATCAAAATTTGCATAAAAAAACTTCAAACAACGTACCGACCATTACAATCAAAGCTAAAAAGTCGCGCTAGCACACAGAGCGGACACATCGCGCAGAATCATAATGAAAGACGACAACTTAATGGCATAACGTCGTTTCGCGCGCTAGCTGAACATATACATTCGAGGGGTGCGCGACAGAGCTATAATGGGCCCGGCGCTAATTAATAATTAATAACCCGGATCGGAATTAAATGGGGGTCTGTGCCGAGGGGCTCGAGCAAGCGCAGTGAGGGCGATACGGGCGGTAAGCACAGCGCGACGTGTGCAGGCACGCGGAGTTAAAGTACGGAAATCACGGTTCCTTTAATCGGAAATTAGTCGAGTGCCGAGGCGCTTGGGGATTAATAAGTTGAGGAAAAGTGTATTTAGAGGCTTGTTGATTTGTCGCGATTGATGGATTGATCGTCTAAATTTTTTAATGTACTTTTTGTTTTCGGGTGAAAAGTGAAAGTAATGTGATAATTTGTAAAGCGTTTGTTGATTTTTGTTTATGGCAGAATTAGAATTAGTACAATTTTACATATTTTCTTTTCATCGGATTATGCGATTATAAATACTGTAATGAAGAATCAACAACTCACTCAAGAAGCAGTAGAAGAACAAAGAATTATAACTTGCTCGACTACCGCGAAAAAACTTGACACTTACAAAACAATAAACAAAACAGTTAAAAATCTAAAATCGACAATGAATTAATAACAAACCAATCCAATCGCCAAAAGCAAACAAATAAAACTCAATAAATACGTTAAGGTAGTCTAATTCAATCCAGCCCGCACCCCAGCATCAGGGGGTAGGAAAAAGAAAAGGGCGCGTCCGACTTCCACACGCAGATAGATAAAAAGCTCGTCTGTTCTTCTACATAGCTTGCGCGAACAGCCTGCACTCTTGTTTTCGCAGCGAGCGATAGAAGGGGGAGAAAGAGAGCAGGAAGGGTGTACCGGGTTGCCAAAGGCTAAGCTGCAGCCGTCGCTGTATAGAAGGCTGCGCTTGGGCTGCAGAGGCGAAGGGGGCTGCATTATTTATGGGCGCCATCGATCATCGTCCGCGGCTTGAGCGAGCGCGGTTATTCGGACTACCCGACTAATCGCCATATGACAACCGTATTTATTTTGAAGCGCCGGCCGTCGCGCATTAATTTTAATTGTTCCGCATTCCCTTTCTCGCTCGCCTGTGCATGATACCTTTCGCCAAGCGGCCCGCTCCTTTTTTTCCTACTCTCCTTTTTGCCAGGCCTGTGTATACACACACACACACACACACACACAGACTGGGTTCGCTAATTTATTTGTGCTTTATGACTCGGCGCTTTGCCGTGCGCTCTGGTGGTATTGTGCGCGGAGCTCTCTCGTCTTGCTGCTCGATTTTGCAATTAAAGCCTGCGGATTTGCGCCGTTTCGGCAAAAGAGTTATTGTACGCGAGCGAGCGAGCGAGCGAGCAACGGCGCACTTATAGAGATTTATATTATTAGATTAGAGAAGAGAGAGCAGCGAGAGAGCGCGCGTGCGAGGATTCATAGGAGCCGATGCGCAGCCGGCGATAGCCAGGCGATAAATTGCCTTTATAAATGTTTGTTACGATATTATGTCTGTCTTTGATTTTTCGTAAGCGAGGCTACAAAAAAAGCTTAAATATATAAAGCGAATGTAGTACGCGAGTATTTGCTTCTATATGGAATTAAATGTAATGTTAAACTTGTCCCTCGCGCGTATATGAGCATAATTTACCGCATTTTAAACACAATAAAAGCAGAGGCTCAGACACACACACACCTGTGGAAGGCCAATAAAGCAGCGGGAAGCTCGTACAACAAATCACCGTATCGCATTATTCATGCGCTACCTTCATTAACATAAGTGCTCGAAAAGCGCAGATAACGAGCGACCAGTAGAGAAGTAGGCACTATAACATTATCATTGTGCGCATCTCTCTCCCCCCCTTCAACTTTCGTTTTTACCTCCACTGCGCGGCGCGCGCGCTCGCCACTAAAATAAATAGCGAACCACCGAAAGAATCCGCGCAATTTGTTTGGAGCCGCGCGCTAGCAAGCGCGTCTGAAAAAAGTCGCCGATTGCCCGATAAATTACGCTAGAATTACAATGTAACGTTTATTGTACGACTGCGCGCGGGCAGCCGCTAAAAACGCCGGAGATCATTTTCATAAAACACCGGCACCGTGACATTAGCACTTAAAGCGCATCCGCGGGTCGAGGCGCAGCGAGAGAGCCGGGCCCCAGTAATAACGAGCGCACATTGTACACCTGATATAGCCCGCTAAATACGTTTTGCGCGTTATTACACTTGCAGCAAGCGGTCTAATGAAGTAAGGGCTTTTGCAAAAAAGCGTTACAACTATAATGCCTACGGATGTATACAGGCGTTTGATGCGCGAGCACGCTTATAGCGTATTAAGAAATTTCCTTGGCGAGGCGAAAAAGGAGCAAAGGATGAGAGAGAGAGAAAAGGCAGCAGCTTGGAAAAACGAAACGAACGCGCTGCATCACAGAAGCGGAAAGAAAAGGGGTATATACGTACATGTATAGGCGTGTGTGTATATATATAAGAAGAAGGAGAGAAGAGATTACGTTCGCTCGTCGAGGGGTCGTCCGCTGACCTCGGGGGCCGGCGCTGGCTCTTGCGCTTAACCCCGCGTGCAAACCATTATCTCCGCGCAACATGTGTACACGCACGGCGATTATGATTTATGATTCGCGCGCGAGCCTCGCCGCAAGAGAGGAGAGGGACTTTTTAACGAAGGGCAGCGCATAGTCGCAAGCGCGAGAGCGCGCATAGAGGCTGCATTACGCGCGCCGTACGTTAAGACCGTAAATTAGATTTAACTTAAACATTGGAAATTTCATTGGCGGACTTCCATAAATTACGAAACGCGCGAGCGCGGGGATTTACTGCTCTCGCGCGCAGCTCGCACCGAGAGGGAGTCTATCTGCGCGCATAATGCGCGTACCTGGAGTATTAAGTTGCCGCGCGCGCGAGAGAGAGAGTTCGGTAAGCGTGTGCGTGACGTTGGCTCTATAGCCTCTATATATGTGCAAGTTTGTGTGTATTTATGCGAGTAAAGACTTTCCGTGGACGCGGGGAAGATGCGGCCGTGATAAGCGACATTGTCGGCTCTCGGTCCTTTCCGCCGGGATTTGTGTTTATGCAAATGATGCTTTATAGATGCGCGATAATTGCGGGAGAAGAGACCTGGTGCTATGGTGATACTACGCGATATTCGATGAGGATGCCTCTAGGCTGGTGAGCTTGAATAAATATTGTTAGGGAGACGGGGGACGGTAGTGTGGCTGACGATGGTTTGAGTGATGGATTCGTTCTATATGAGAGCGGAGAAAGGATGAGCTTTGCTTTTGTGACTGGTAACTTGGTTGATGGTATATTGGTATTTTATTATCCATTTATTGTAGTATCATTTTTTTTATTTCAGAACATGTGCTTTCTTGAATATCTACACTCCGTAACAGTTTATTTAACAACATGATTGTATTACTTCTTTATCAATATATATATCTCTATGTATTGTAACGGGCATTTATGCTCGTTGCCTTGTCCAGCGATATAAACGCGCCTTTTGCCATTATTTCGCGTTCTCTGGGAGCTCCTTGAGCTCAGAAGCTCCCCAATCCGCTGGATCAGAGGTCGCGCAAGTGCGTGAGGACCGATACGTGAGCCCGCGACGAGAGGTTCGCTCTCTCACCAACGAGTCTGGACATCAAGTCATTCGACTTTGTTCGATTTTGTGGGCAACGAGATTATTATGGTCCCGGAGAGAGGAGCCAGCAGCGAGTCGCGCTTGATCGGCTTAATTATTAACAAGCTAAGTAGAAAAGGGCCGAGTCCCTTCGGCCCGCAACGTTGAGAACTGCGCGGCGACGCGATTTCCTTTTATTCTACTACATTTTTCTAAATTCCGATTCGCAATCATATTACTTTGTTCCTTTTGTTTGTTTTGATTAAATTAAGCTTCTCCGATTAATCAATTTCTACAATATTGTTAGTAGCGATAAATTGTTTTTAGTCTGTATAAAAATGAAATATATTAAATCTCGTCATTTTATAACATGTTATTATAATTCTTAATATAATTCCAATCCGTGCCTGTTGAACGCCACTAACAAATAAATTAGATTTTATTCAGTTCTACTTTTTAACGACTTCGTAAGATTAATATAGATATGAAATATCAATCATGATAGAAATTATTGGTCATAGAAAGAATCATTTAGATCGAAAAAATAGTTCTCTATTTCCTCGTATCTTTGTTTATGTTATCCTCTGCTGTGAACTTAACAGTCCACAAGCGCAGGATAACGTAAACATATTACTAATATTATATGGATGGATACTAAATGGATTGAGACGTTTGTGCCCGTGATGGGAACAGTTTTCATGCTCGAATTTATATATTTGATTTAATTCCATATTATAATTATTTTAAATCCGAAGTTTATTTAGTATAGTTAGCTTTTTCTTTAGTTATCTTATTATTAATTATAATAGTTTATTTATATTTATAATATAATTGTTACAGTATAATGTCACGCTTAATGTAAAATATTCACACGAAAAATCATGTTCATTTAAATGTAATAATTATATATCAATGTAACTACGCTCTTTCCTTGCATAATAATTTTTCTAATTTTGCTTAGTATCTAATATTCCCAACAAAAAATCACGTTGATTTAAAAATGTAATAATCTATATCAATGTAATTACGCACCTACTATGTATAATTATTCTGTATTAATACAATGTATCATCTCATAGAGTCACACGGGGTTCTACCCCATGATTCCAAATAAACAATTTCAATCAATTAATCCGTAAGTAATAGTTGCTGCCAGATCTGTCATTTTGCTCATTTAAATTTTTGAAATTTTGTTAAGGTGAGGTTATTTATGGCGTGTTTGACCATAAAAAAGAATGAAACAGACAGTGTTTTTATAACATTACCCCCCCCCCCCCACAAATTCAAAAATTTAAATTACATTCCGGCAAACAGCATAATCGTAACTGAGTGTACTTTTATTATTCACTCTTCATTAATTTGTTGGAGATTTGAATGCTATATATTTCTATAGTTACACTAAGGAATAATTACAGTCGAATTAACTAACCAATCTGGTAATGAAACATTAAACCGTTTCAATGTTTGAAGCACACACTCATTGAATCAAAAGACGGTCCGTTAAAAAACAGAATCATCTGATTGCTCATTATCATCAGAACGATTAGTTGATTCGACTGTAATTTTTTCTCAGTGTATTATAAAAGCTGTGTTATTTTAAAATCTTTTTGATATTTGTAATAATTAGTTTTGAAATCCTGGTGCTTACGTCTGTACTCCAGCAACAGATTATTAAAATTTGAATTATAAACTTTAAAATTCTCTGTTTTGATTCTGTACGATTTTTTGCTGCCGAATAATGGCAGCTTTTGTGAAGCCGCTAAAGTATATCCAAATGCAATGGCAGCTACGTGCGTCAGAGACATTTATCTTACCTTTGAATTGCATTTACGACCAAACCGTTATATCCCTTTTCTCTTTTAGCTACGGTTTTTGTAAGATAATCAAGAAAAACTGACGTTTATTTTCTTTTTTGGGGTTCCTATAAAAACGTATAAGCTCAGAATTTGAGGGCTTATATATTCCAATAATGCCAAAGCAAATGAAAAAGATCATTTTTTGACGTCAAAGGTATCTTTGTTTAATACTTTATAGTAGGACTTCATTTTATTTTTAACTCATGAGCCCTTAAGCATGCAGTTAACTGGGGCTTCTTTAGTTATCGATGAACCACTCCTTACCCAAGAAATCAGTCAAGAAAATGCAATTTTATCTTCACAGCATTGCTCCCAATAAGGAATAATATTTTTTAAACGTGGCAATTAGATCTGGATCGATCATGATCGAATTTTAATTATTCAGCATATCTTTTTAAATATACAAAAGGCCAATCAACTGTTTAATACGTCTTAAGTAGAAATTGTTTGCTATTATTTATATTTTAGTCTTATTAAATAGTAGATTGGCCTTTTGTATATTTAAAAAGATATGCTGAAAAATTAAAATTCAATCATGATCGATCCGAATCTGATTGTCATTTTTAAACCCTCAACGAAAAATAGTACATTTCAAATTGATGACGGAGACTTAGTCAATTGGCACCATCGTCACTAAAAGTAACATTTTTCGATATCTGCCGCAAAGCTACTAGTAGATTGTACCATCGAGTCACAAAGTATAGTGTACTTCTTTATTGTAGTTTTTGCAGCAATTTGAGAAATAATATTTTTCGTTAGATGCTTGTGCATTGAGAGAAAAAAGGTTGAAAAACTACAATATAGAAAATCAAAAAAAAATCGAAAATAATTTTGTTTACTACCCTGGCATTTTTACTAGTCTTCATAATAAATTTCATTTCATTAAAATTCGTCAAAAATGGAATACAGCATTCTTTGATGTTTCAGTATTTTCGATGGAAAAATTTGCAATTTCCTATGTAGTAATATTTACGAAATGTCGACCATATCTAGAGTTACGTTAAACAATAGTAATTTTTTCTTATTCCCTCGCTAGTGACAAAATGTGATTTTTTCTCGTGCAAGATACTACATTTCTTTACATGAAGGAAAGGAATGTAATATTTTGCTAATACCATTTCTGTCACCTTATTAGGGAAAATAGTATACGTTACCCGGTGATTCCCACTCTCATCTTTTTCAACCCGTGTGAAAACCACTTATTTTGCTAGCTAGTTGTGTAATACACTATTTTGAATGAAAATGTAGAAGGTAACTTCTGTACTAAATTCCAGTATTGTCAATATCAATCCAAAGTTCACTCATTCTTTTATTCTTTAATCCTTTTCCTTATAAAAAGCTGATTCAAATGTTAAAGTTTTTAATGTATAAATTTAGAAATTTATATGTATACAAATAAATATAAATAATCAAGCAGAAATGGCCTGCATGATACACGTGTAAAGTACCTATTATATATGCATATAACGTGTAATAAACCAAGAATCTTAAAAAGTTATAATATCATCCAAGAACCCTAAATGGATTTCTAAGAAAGCAAAACAATCTCAAAATCTCTATAACAGCTTCTAAAATCCAAACTTTTTAAACAGAAAATCCGCGAGATGAAATACTGCCAATAAGTATTAATTCACCCATTAATTCCGCGAAATAAGGAAGAAAACACTCTCAAAGATTTTCTCAGAGCAAACAGCTCGCGACTAATATGCTAATCCTTAATCGGGCCAACGGCAAAAATCCCCTACCTCCATCGACGACGCTAGGCCTGCCATAAAGGGGATCCCGAACCCGGCAGAAAGAAAGAAAAGAAGCCTTATAGAAAGCCAGGCCATACAAGCTCTCAGCGCAGCGCGAGCAGCTTCAGCCGCCTCCTGCGGGCAATTCGGTTGCACCGATAATAATATTCCTCCCGGCTTGGCGCTCTTTCTCTCGCTCAAGCGCGATATATCCGCCGCCTTATAAATCATCGGAGCCGGGGGATAATCGACGCCGTTTAATCTCCGATCCTATCGGGCCGCTCTCTCGCGCCGCTGCGCTATTATTACCGCGGGATCGCGCGAAAACTCACCGCGCCCTCGATGAAATCTCCCCGGGTTTTAGCCCAGCAGCAGCTTAGCTTAATAAAAACGAGCGCGAAATTAATTACCGTAGGGATGCCGGCTGACCTCAGGCTTTTAATTGAAATGCCCGGAGCCAATTAATATGCCGGCGATGCGCTCTCGATACGGCCGATAGATAAAGCGGCTCACTTCGTTAATTTGTCAATCAAGCGGCAGCCCGCAAAAAGCCCTTGCGTCGTATTCAGTTACGCGGCCGTTTAGCTCGATGATTTGTGTGTAATTTTATTCAAAACGCGCGACAAATTGTCAGTGTGGGAAGAAAGCCGGAGCGCTCGTTTTTATCAGTCCGCTCTCTCTCTCGCTGGATACTTTAATTTTCTAAATTAATGCAAGACTGCAGCCGGCTGCGCCTGATAAATTCATTCCTGTTTTGTTTTCAAAACACTGGCGTCATTGATTAAGCCACGTTTTTAATTCAGACCTGCACGCTGTGTTATTATAGTCATTTTTCGAAAAAAAATTTGCATTTCTTTACGGCGAGTTTGTGTACATGTGACGGAAATTTTCGATTAATTCATTAATTTTATATCGGCTCTTTTTGTTTTAGTATCAATTACATTCGATATGATCGTTTTAGCACTTAAAATCCGTAATTATAACGAGTTTTTTTTTAAAGTGCAGGCTTCACCTTGATAAGGTTGACTACTTTTTAGCTGCAGTTATTAACTAATTTGTCAAACGTCCAGTAATTACATCCATTAGGATAAGGTATTTTAAAACTACCCTAGCAGCAACTTTCATCGCATTATTTCCTTAAAAATAAAACGCTTCGAATGCCAGCCAATACAGAGCCTTTTCCAGCTAATATGATTTAACATCAGGAGTGCGAAACAAGCGCTGATTGTAGCCAGGCTCAAAGGGGACCATTCTGTTCGCGCCATTCATTCAGGGAAATCCAATAGGAAAATACTCTTTCCGCGATTTCGCGCTCCCGAGACAGCAGCGAGAAAAGGAAGCTTCGAAGGAGGAGGATGAGGAAGAAGGTGAAAGGCCGTAAAGAGAGGCGTAAGATCACAGAGCGCTTGCAGAAAGAGAAGGAAAGAAGAGAGGAGAGAGAAGCCAAGGCGCGTCGAAGCAAAGGCGCTAGGTGTCTCGGGATATAATAGAGTTTCCTTGGCTCTCTCTTTGGCAGCGAGCAAAAGGAGATTCTTTCTAATTTATCTCTTGCCCTTTCACGTCTCGCGCCTCCTCCGGCAGTCGTCGATTCTCCGACGATAATATGAGAGACAGAGAGAGAGAGAGCGCGCGAGAAAGAAGGATGGAGAAAGTTCGTGCCGGGGCTTCCATTACTTTTCTAACGACAACAGCTCGCGTCGACAAGCCCGAGGTAATGAGAGCAGAGCGGCGGCGGTGGCGGCGGCAGAAGAAACAGAAGAAGAAGGAGAGAAGAAGAAGTAAATCATCGGCCATTGTGAGGTAATCCCCGGCTATTGTCTGCGAGCGAGCGAGCGAGCGCGATGCATTATGTTATTGGTAGCTTGGCCTCCTGCGCAAAAGGAAAGGTCCCCCGCGGCAGCGCGTCGCCTTTATTATACTGCGAGAGCCGATCATCGTCTTCGAAGAGAGAGAGAGAGAAAATAGCGGAGCACTGGCGCCGCCCGTACTTTGTTTCGGCCTCGTTACGCGCGTAATCGAGCCCTAATAATGCCTATCAGCGCGAACTCTTTCTCCCTTAGCCCGCTATTTTTCTTTATGTGTGCCTATATATTTCATTGAGTTGGGGAATTTGCGAGGGATATGCGGGGTTATTATGCCGGGGAGAAATATGTTTTTGGATTATACGTATTGAGAAAACGGCTTGCCAGCGACACGGAAGGTGAGATTTAGTGCTTGCTTCGGGTCGATTTGGATTTAATGGGATGGACTGTATTTGTGAAATGTTAGGAATTTGAGTAATTGCGAGGTGACAACATGTTGGATAGGAGACGAGTGCAAGTGGATTTTGAGGCAACGGAGATGTAAAATTAAATTACTATATTTATTTTTAAAGTTGGATCGTTATACCGTTTTATGATTGTTGCGAACTAAGAAATCATGAGTAACTCATCTTTTAACTTATCTATCTATTATTTAAGTTTTGAATATCTTTGTCGATCTCTCCGAGACAAGGTAAATGAGCAACGAAATTAATTCATTTGACGTTTTGACAGTGGATCACTATCCTCTTCAGATAGCTTGACAAAACTTCTACCTCCTCTCAGCAAACCGTCTGAAGAGGATGGTCATCCACCATTGAAACGTCAAATGAATTAACGACTGTCTTTATTTACCTTGACTAGCTCATAGATCCTCTGATGAGATTCTCAAAAATTACAATTCCTACATTTGAACACCTAATCAACTATTCAAATTTTAAAACAATTACATAACCAAAAGCTTAACAGCTATCATCTCCCAAAAGCAAATCGTTAAAGATATCGCAATCTTCATTCAACAAAGCCTCTTCCACCGCTATGATTTCATTAAAAACTGGCGTGACCGCGACCCGCATTCCAGGGGTATACCGGAAAAATGATCCGGGCGCAGTTACTATTTAAACCCGAGTACAACAACCGCGAGGCTCCCTCGCTAAGTTCCTATTCGTGTTCTTTGCGGCGTGTCCCATAAGACCGGAGGCGACTCTAACCGTTCCGACATTATCGAGCCACTACTCGCCTCCTGCGTGCTTCTCTCTCTCTCTCTCTCTCTCTCTCTCTCTCTCTTTCTCTCTACCATAGGCACCCACGCGAAGATTTGCCATCGCAAATGGGGAAACGGGTTCCGCGCGGCGTTTTACAGCCCATTCTATTACCCAGCTCGTACATGCGAGAGAGAGAGAGAGAGAGGGAGAGGGAGCTCCAATATTTATATGCGGCGTCGCGCGGCCCGCGGCATTTACAGTTGTTGTCGGGCGCCAAGAGCGGACACAGTGGCCGGGCTCTAATGTCGTGCTCCCGAAGCCGAGCTGCCGGATACGCGGCTGGATAAGGGACGTAAAGTCGAAATTTCATTTTCGAAGGGAAGTAAGAGTGGCTTCGTGCCTTGGCGCTGGAGATTACGTTGCGCTATTGTTTAGAATAGGGGAGTGGGAGGAAATAGAAGAAAGTCATTCGCTTTAAAATTTATTTTATATTTCTTTCGAAAATTTGAAAAAAAAAAAAAAAAATGTTGAATTAAACATAGAAATTTATATTTTATTAAAGATGTGGTTCCCAATAATATATGATTAAATTTGTATGTAAAATAATTCGTATACGCTTTTATCTTACCCGCACTTCTCAATTCAATATCAAACTAAACACTTGGGAAACTGAACTCCATATGAAGAAAATATTTGTCCAAAATGTAATCGAAAGTAGACTGGAAAACACTTTTAACCCACTCTTCTCTTTCTCTTCCGCTTATGCATAACGTAAAGCCTAATTGTTTCTCATAACCCACTCCGCCCAACCGCATCAAAGATCTTACCTCCCCTGCACCCCAAACATTCGTCCATCAGCAAAAAAGAAATCCCTGACTCACCAGAAATCCCAGCGCTTCTCAAAAAGCCCATCTCGCATCGGAACTATTCCAAGGAACCATCTCCCCAGACGCTCAGCTCCACACATATCTCGGAAACATCCGAAAGGTGCGGATGTGTGTTTACCCGAATGATCGGCAGTTTCCTCAACAATTGCGACGTGATCTGCCGGCAGCAGCAGCAGCAGCAGCTCTCGTTCCGTTAGGTCAACCCACTTTGATCCGCGAGCTTAGCTATCAGAACACAGCAGCAGCAGCAGCAGCGGCGCATATGCCTAACGATCGCAGATAACGACGTGTGATATAACGATCTCCGTTCGGCTGTCGGGAGATCAAACGGGACGCTCTCTCTCTCTCTCTCTCTCTGCGTATATATGCGCGAAGCGAGCTAGCGAGTATGTGTATACCGTTAGCGTCTCTCGCTCGAGCGACTCGCTGTTTTCTTTGGACCGCTGCTGCTGCTGCTGGCTGCCCCAGGGTTATGTAGCAGCGGGCTGCACGCATCTTATTGTTTATTCCGCTTCGGCCATTATATCGAGCGCGCAAGCCGGCTTGTACTAGCCAATATCTCTGGGAGCTTTGCAAAGCGGCTGCTGCTGCTGCTGCAGTTGCCAAACAAGCTGTAATTTTGCTCTCTCTCTCTCTCTCTCTGTGTACGCGGACCGATCGGCTTTGCTGTGCGAGCTCCGCGACTTGGCAAAATAATTCGATGGGCTTTGGGGGAGTCGCTGGCGAGATGCTAATGTCAAAGCAATTTGTACGTTTATGGCTCCTGCGTCTAATGTGCAGAATTAATTCGTGGAATATGGTCTTTTAGTGATTTTTGTTTTTTTTCGGGGTGATACGCTTTGTTAATATGTAAATTACTGAGGCGGGACAAATGATAATCTGACACAAGAGATTTTTGAGAAAAAGTTAATGAAAAATTTAATTGGAAATTCACAAAAGGCCCTTTTTTGAGATTGAAATTTGCAAAAAGAATAGACAAATTAAAGGGAAAGAAAGATTCTAATTTTGATAATAATTTTAATTAATTTCAGCAATGCCCGCTTCCCTTAACTTAATTCTAGCTAGATTATTATCCCTCACCTCTTTGTGCACGGTAATTGGCATATAGTTGATAATTGAGACGTTTACTTTACGAGGATGCTCGAAGATTATTGCACATTATAGAGCACGTAGCGGACATCCACGAGCCGAGGTACCTCCTCGAACTGTAAAATTAAAATTAACGCCGAAAAAAAGCCGGCATCATCGGCGGTAAACAAAATTTTTAATGAAAAGCACCGCCGAGCCGGCAACGCTCGCGCTGATTGAATTTACTGTTTCGTCAGTACACTATTCTATCGGAAAATTATGCAAATGACCCTGCCCACTCGAGAAAAATCCCTCCCCCCTCCGAACCCTCCTTCGATTACTCCGGCCGAGCTCTCGAGTTTCTCGCAGTCCTCTGAAGAAAAGAAAAACTTTAAATCTGGATGGCATCCAGTCTTAATTAGAAGCGACGGCCCGGCCGGAGTCGCCATCAAGCTCGCATATAAAACGCGGGCCTGGCAACATAAAGGCCAAGCCAATCTCGCCTCTCATCTCAGCGCGTTCTCCTTGCAATCGCGTTGCCTACTTTATCGAGTCGTTCTCCCCCGAGGACGAGATAGAAAAGCTTAGCGCCGCGCGGCCGCGAAAGCGCGAAGGCTACGGGACCAAAGGTACTTTAGAGCCGAGGCAAGCTCCGAAGGTATTCGCGTTATTATTGTGAGGCCGGACAATATGCTGGCTTTCTTGAGGATTTTATCCGAGCGCCGGAGTATCCATAAAACGGGCGAAGCGAGTGAGACGTTGCCGAGGCTTAGAACGTCGTAATTTTCGGCTTAGAATTTTCTCGGTATCGGATTCTTGAGGGAAATATTGAGGCATAATTCAGAATTACCGCGATTAAATTCCGGCGACGCGGGGAATTTTGTTATTGCGCTCGGCGCGTACAAAGATGTGATGCGTAAATTATTTTGTGGCTTGGAGTTACTGTAAATAGTAGAGGTTTTTTCGTAAAGTTAGTTCTATTATTAGTTATCGAAAAGAGTCTGTATAAAATTTCAATAAATATCTTAGATGCACTCCTATAATTACATTTTTCCCAGTCAGCCAAACTGGTGCTTTTAATTATTATTATATATACGATGCACAGAAGCTCCCACTTAATGCGAACTAACGATGATTTCCTTTTAACAAATCCATAAAGATTATTAATAACGAGTGGAAAATCCTCTAACTCGCCTAATCTCCCTTTCTTACCCCAACATCCCTACTACTCACTCGAAGCATCCACTCCTGCCTAATTACATCCAAAACCCCATAATAAAATAAAAATCCGCGCGCAAGCGCAAACGAGCAATCGCATCAGCCGGCGCAGAAAAAAAAAGAAGCTGTAAAGCAGCAGCAGCACTCTAATTACAGCATCTCCATCCAAGAAAGGCTAGCTCTCTCGGCATCGGGATCCATAGAAAGTTCAGCGGCCTGCATCGACGTCCCTCGGCGCTATGTGTGCGCGCACGCATTGTACAAGAGAGCTGCCCGGCGCGTCTGCAGAAGGAAGAGAGCGCGCGAACAATCCTAAAAGGAGAAACGCGACGAGACGGCGCTGCTAGATATATCTAAAATCGGATAAAAGCGGCGCTCTCTCGCACATATACACGTATACCGGTACTCCATTCTTATTATCAGAATCTGTTGGCACGTCGGCGCTGGCAACGATTGGGCCTCTCCTCGCGCGAGGCGACAGAAAGAGAGAGAGAGACAGAGAGAGAGCCAGTTAACACCGTGGGAGTGCCCTGGCCCGTTGTTGTCCCCGGCACGTCGCCGGGGCATGCATCGCATAGGCGCCTTATCGGCGCGAGCCTGCATGCATTGCCTAGTGTAAGAGAGCGAGGCCACTTATACGGGATATATTTTTCAATGGGAGAGAGAGTCTGGAATGGAGAATGAGAGAGGCGTGTGAGTGCGTTCGGTCCCTCGATATGGCCGACGTGGAGTGAGGCCTGCTGTCAAGGCGGGATTGAGAGAGATTCGCGAGAGCTTTATTTATTATCAATTTCGAGAGATTAGCCCGGATGGAGCTGGGGCTAATGGTGTCTTGTTGTTCTCCGAGGCGCGAGCTTGACGTTGATTTTCGCCTCGAGCTTTGTGGAGGGTATAAAGGATTTTTCTAGGGGCATTGTTTATTTCATGGGTGGTTTTGCGAATGGCTTTTCCTGAAAGCTACAGGAATGTGTGGATGCTGATCGATTATAAAAAGAGCGAGCTGCACTTTCGGTTTTTTGAGTGGTTATCTTAATTCCGCTTGTGGAATAGAGTTGGTTTACTATGTAACTTGCGCTATTTTTGTTACCTGCCTGATAGAAAGTGTAAATTCAGCATTTTAATTCCAGTTTCGCGAGTGTTTGCGAAACAAAAACGTAGCTTTATTTTCTATCGCTGTAAAAACAGATTAATCTTTTAAAATATGCTCTGTAATGATTTATACAATTTCATTGGGAAACACACGAAAATTGAATATTAATAATGAATAGAAAATTTTAATGTTTAAATTTGATTACTTCGTTTTCGGTTGTGCAACATTCGTTTTCTAGCACTGCTGATTAAAGAATCTAATTGAAAACATTTTGTATGAGCTGTTTTGAATAAGTTGCAAAATGTAGTTAAAGGTAATGAAACGGCAGACATGACAAACTACATACCGGTCTTACCATACTAGGCTATTTCTACTTGTTCAATTCAGTCTTTTTCATTTTTCCCCGAGGATCAATCGCTTAATTTTTCTTGGAAATAAAAACTACTCGTCGACTTCGAGAATTCTTGGAATCATTATTAACTTAAACCTAACAAATTTTTCAAATTAAAATAGACGAAATATTAAAATCACTCTCTTTTATCTTGACAATTAAAAGTTGAATTTGATGAATTTAAATCAATGTAAAAATGGTCTTTTACATAAAAAATAATTACCAAAATTACTCTACAATAAAATCGCACCGACTCCCCAAGCTTCTATCTCTCTTTCAAACAAAATTAGCATCCAATGAGGCGTAAACGAGAAAGAGAGGAGAGCGAACCTCCACCGCACCTGCGGAGAGACTCTCTGAATCAAAGCGCCCGCGCGACAAGTACCTGCTCTCGCAGAAATCGCTACAGTCTCTCTGCTCACCTGATACAGCCCACACATATCCAACACACAGATATGCACACAGAGAGACACCTGCGTGAGTTTAGAAGGGCGTGGGGGCGTATATAGAGGAAGATGAAGAAGAAGCAGAGGGAGAGAGAGGCGAGTGGGGGTGAGGAGACGGGCAAACGGCCAGGGCCGAGAAGTGCAGCGGAAAACGCGCAGCTCGCTCGCTCGCGCGCGCGCGGGCGCAAGCGGGCTAAACTACGCGAACTCGGCGGCGCGCTGGTATATAAGTCGGGCTATTATCGGGCTATGCGCTGAGAGCCCTCTCGGCTTTCATCCGCTAATGGGCAGCGCTCTAACTCCGCCCGTCTGTGCAGCCTCCTTTACTGCGTCATTAATACAAGTTGCACATGTCGAGAGGCTCGCCGGCCAGAGTAAGAGAGAGAGAGAGAGAGAGTTGGTGCGCTACAATAATTTACATGAATGGAATTGAAAATTTTCTACTACGCCGAGGAGAAAAAGACACACGCGAAAAAGCCGAAGAGGCGAAAAAGAGAGTCTGCACACACATATACGTAACGCAGGGGAAACGAGCTACGCGCTTATATATACACACACACAGCAAGGCGAAATGCCTGGTTAGAGAGAAATAGAGAGGAAAAGAGAGATGACGCGAGCTCGCCGCGAGGGCGAAGAATCTTGTGGCATTTTGCGTCAGTAATTATATGAAAAAGACGGTACATCAGCTCTCTCTCTCTCTCTCTCTCTTCCTCCTCCTACTCTTCTGCCCGAAAGCTTCCGCCGTGGCTTCTTTCAGGCGCGTGGCAAAGCTAACGTGCCGCCGACTCGCCTCTCTTCCCTTCCTATTCCTTTTTTTCCTCCTCCTTCTCCGCCGACCGCCCACCGCATATCTGCGCCCCCCCCCCTTCTCTACTTTTTACGTTTTAATTCGTGCTCGCAGGCACACGGCAAGTGTGTCCGGCCGACTGGAGGATTCACCTACGCGACCGGAGTTTTACTACTTTCCCCCCCACCTTCGCGTGCGTGTAATGTAAGTCTGAGAGAGTTACGTGGACGTCGACGAGGTGTTTTAAAAGGACGAGCGTTTATGAAGTTGACTTTTTTTAAGGGGAATAATTGCGGACGGGATTTTTTGGTTGTAAGGGGGGGAGGAACTTGTTTATGCGAGATTTGCAAAATACTGTTTTTTAAGGTTGGTTGTTTTTTTTAAACTGTTTGTAAAATAAAAACAACATTTATAATTAGGGAACTGTGTTATACCAATGTGAAGATTGGTCCTTTAACTTATAAAATCTCTTATAAAAAATTACTTTTAAAAAAAGGACCGTTCGGATTTTATTTGATAATATTAATATTAGTAAAAGTGGTTTCTAATAGTCCCAGGTACTCTTTAAGCACATAAATAATATTTACTAGTATAATAACTTTCATATTTAATATTTAAATTATACTGTCAACTAGCTAGTCCATTACGGTTTATTGAATTAAAGCTTTAATTTTAAAATAAAAGTAAACATTCTTCTGCTAGTACTGAGAAAGTTAGACTGCACATACAGAAGAAAATTCAATAATAATTATTTATGTACTTTTTTAAACATAAATAGTGCTCTGCTCTAATACTGGACAGCTGTGTATCTACAAAGTCATTAGCCATTTGTCATGAACGGCATATACGCAACTTGTTAACTCCGTGTTTCTTCGTCTATTTTCTTCTTGCTTTTTCCTCTTATAATGGCATACCCGGGTAAAAATAGATCTAAGCTTTCTAATTTTTAGAAAAAAACGTTTCAGTAAAATGAATAAGTTATTTTAAAAACTTTTCACTTTACTTTAAGTAATTCATAAAAAAACATAATATTAAATATCCATTAGCTCCTTATAACTACAATCATTACATAAGAAGAGTACATTCTTAAGTTTGCCAAAAAGCACACACTCATCGCCCAACAAACAACAAAGCGCTAATTAAAAACACCTCCGCCTCGCAAATCAGAGCGAAAACAAAAAACCCCCCCAAAAAAATGATTATTCAATAATCCTCGCGCGCTAAGCTTACGAAGCGATAAATCAGCGCGAAAGACTGGCGCGCAGCACGAAGGCAGCCCCTAAAAAATCTTGAGAACAAAAAAGCCAAAAACCCGTGGCGCGAAGATCCGGACAAAGGCGAGGGATCGAAATATAAGGTATATATGCGCTGCACGCGAGGAGCCGGCGCAACAACAGCGCGCTTGCCTTATTATGCGCGCGACGCCGCGAGTTTAAAGCAAATAATGTCGTCGTAAACCAATCAGCCTCTCTCTCTCTCTCTCGCTCGCTCGGCGTGTACGCCTACGCGCGGGGCGCCCTCGCGTGCAGCGCGTCGAAAGACTAATGGCCGCCGGCCGGCCGACGTTTAGGATTTCTTTTATTTTTTTTTTTTAAGCGAAGGAGGAAATCCTAGTCGGCGACCTTATACCTCTGCGCTCGGGTCAGGGTGTCGGTGAATTAGCTCTCTCGGTGGAGGCTCAGCTTTTTCCGGGATTCCGTGAGAGTGGTTGGGTGTCTGGAGAGCTGACGCTTGTTGTTTTTTTTCTTTATTTTGGAGAGGAGGGAGAGGCGCTGGGTACAATGTGGTGAGGTGGGAGAAAAATGGGCACGTGACTGGATTCAGCGGGGCCGATCGATTACCGAGCGCGCAGGAGAGGAGATCGAGCTTTGCCGGAGAACCCGAGAGCTTTCCTCGTTTGCATTTACGCCGATTTAATTTACCATACTGGGGAATGCGCTGGGAGGCTGCTTGCTGATTCTGTCTGCTGTGTGTGCGCCGATCGCGAGGATAAAAGGATTTTGTTTGCTCTAGTGCCAGGTATTTTTTTGTTTTGAGGTGGTTGCAAATTTCAATAACATTTCTTATAAATTATTTTACAAACTTGTTTTTTAATGTAATTATAGTATTTAAATAAATATGATATATTAAAATTTATAGTGAAACTTAAGCTAAAATCTACTCGCAATACCATATATTGTTCTATAATCTTTTATAGATGGATGATGAATTTATTGTTCGCCTCCAAGTAGTTTAAGGTAGAAATGAAGACTCAATTGATCCCCGCGAA
>UELX01003713.1:0-21738 GCA_900480035.1 Eupelmus urozonus
TTCGCGGGGATCAATTGAGTCTTCATTTCTACCTTAAACTACTTGGAGGCGAACAATAAATTCATCATCCATCTATATGATGATATATATCATATAGATGGATGGTTGATGGATGGTTAATATATATATCCTATTTAAATCAAGTAAAAATTTATGATATTCTAAGACCTAATAGATAAATATAAATGCATAATAACTCCGTTTCTTAAAATCAAATACCCTTATAACTACTCGTTATATAAATTGAATTCGCCAAATATACCGTCTCTAAAAATAAAAATCGCTCTGCTAAAGAAAAATAACGCACTCCAGAAAGCAAATGAGAGAAAATTCTTCCCTCCTCTCAATTCTTCCAGAATTCCTCGCGCAGCTAATAGCGATCTCCTCGAACGGGAGTAAAAAGATAGAAAAAAAAAGGCAAGAATCCATAGACCTCGGGGCCGTTTTACATACCAGCGTCCAGGGCCGCACGGCAGCTCGTCGTATTAAAAAGCAATGAAAAAGAAATCGACAGCACGCCGGAAGAAGAAAAGAAAAGCGCTTATCGCATAAAGTTTGCTCGGTGCCCCGTGACTTTCCGATCGACTGAAGTCCCGTTTCGCCAGAGCCTCGCGTGGTCCACGAGGATCGCCCTCCTACGGATTCTCAGATTCTTTTCTTCATCGTTCCTCCGATATTTCCCCATCTTACTCTCCTTTCTGTTTATCTTTATTTCTATCGTCGTCCTTTGCATACTCCGGCTCTATCTTAGCTTTTCATCCGCGCTCGCGCTTTCCTCTCGACAAAGCTCCCACTCTCTCCGTCAGACTTTCGCGTATACGTGTGCACGCGCGTACGTGCTACCTGGACGATTTATGAGATCCCGCGGGAGTGGACTATCTTTGCGGGAAGTAATACCTTCCAGCTCGCTCTTGCACTTCTTTATTTTTTTCCTCCCCCCACCAGCGCGCGATTGTGTATAGCCGGAGATACCGCTACACTGTACTCCCCTCTTCTTGTGTGTACTCCAAATATACGCAGGTTCCATGTCGCGCAGGTTTTTGCTGACTATCTCTTTCTCGCAATTTTTGTTAAACTCAGTTTTCTTTGGTTCCTCTAATTCTCATAGGATACTTTATTAAAAACACTTGAAGGATCGTAAACTTTGACTAGTTTTTGTAGTAGTTTTTGATATCGAAATATGAAATGGAATTCGTCAAACTCAATTTTGCTAGAAAAGATACGAATCTTTTTATATTCTAGATAGTGATTTTTAAAATTTAATCTTTTTTAATTTTTTATAATTCGAAATTTAACTTTTAGATGATATAAGTAGTACGCACGATATTATATTTGCTCCTTTACTGCAGATTTTTTCAAAAGTTAATAAAACTATCTTATTTAATTAAGAAAGATAAAGTCTGTTTTTTTAATTATTATTTACTGCCAAGATTTTATAAGATTCGAAAAAGCTTATATTTATAATACAGTTTTACCATATTCATACTTTAAACAGTAATAATTAAATCCAAATGTTAAAAGCGAAAATGGTGCTATTATTACGACGTAACGTATATTCTTTGTAACCTTAACCATTTGTTCGTACATTACCATTCATGCCAACGACAAATTTAAAAAAATTGTATAAAAATGCTCTTTTAAATTACTGATTGACATATATTTATTAAAATTTTTACATTAAAGTATATAAATTTACGTTTTGTAATTTTACATTTTTAAATATTTTCTTCTCGTATTACCTTTCATGTCAGATATTTTCGGATTTATTCTTATGTAAAAGTTTAATGCATTTTTAATTCACGCATATTTCATATCTTTGCTACCCCCTGGAGATTATAAAATCTACTCATATTTTATAAAGCTTCCTTTAAAACAAAGTACACCAAAATGAAAAAAAATGTAATTTATTTTTTACCTTATTAAAAACACTATAGTTTACGAAGAAAATTCTGGAACGCTAAGTACATTATTAATTTGCAAAAAACTATCCGAATACGAAAACTTTATACTTCAGTCCGTCTAAATAATGAGAAACCACCGTTATTAACTCTAAAACGCCGAGCTCCAGTGCAAAATCATTCCGCTATTTTATGCAGCCCTATTCCTCGTATTTCCCGCACTGAATTTGCATTTTCCGAAGTCGAGAGTCCGCAAGGAGATTTCGCCGCGCAACACAAAAGGTCGCAAAAAGCAAATTTCCCTTTTTAAAATTCCAATACCCAAGGCGCGACCTTGGAGGAGCAGTAGCAGAGCGGCAGCGCAGCAAACTCGACGTCTCTCGCTGCTGTTCGCTCATTTATCTTTACGACGGCAAGGAGTTCCACTTCCATAAAACGTAACAGCGCCCTGAACGACGTTTCCCCTGTTCACGAGCGGGCGCAACCCTGCGTTTTACTCCCCCGCACGCTCGTTTACCTATTTTAGTCCACCTTTCTAATCGGCCCGCCTTGCGCGAACCGAACACTGTACACGTTTTCTCCATTCGCCTCTCTCTCTCTCTCCCTCTTGTTCGCTAGCTCGCTCTCTTTCCCTCTCATTTTCTTCTCTTGCGGAAGGTCGATTTCTCCAGCGATCGGTCGGAGGATAAAAAAAAGGCAGGAAGAAAGAGAGAAAGGGAGGGAGAAGGTAAAACCAGGAGGAAGGAAAGATAAAAGCTTCTGTTATTTTTGGAAGTACAGAGGAAGTGATAAAAAAGGGGGAGGAGAGAGAGCTGACAGGGAAAGGGGAAACAAGAAGTGAGTGAAAGAGAGAAAGAGAGAGGAGAGAGAAAGACAGAGAGAGAGGAAATCATTGAAATAAAGAAGAAACGTAATGGAAAGGCGATGAAAATAAAAGAGAAACTGATAGAGATGGTAACTATAACAAAGAGAGACAACAATGGCTTGGTATATATAGCCCCGTTATGTTTGGAGGGCAATAAAAGAGATCGTTTTTAGCACGAGAAGAGCGATCGACATTCATTTACAAAGAAATTTCGCTAAGTAGTCATAATGGGCTTTCAAATTATTTTCATTTTTCTCGATTTAAACAGCGACGGCCGAATCTCTTCCCTTTTAAAAGTAAAAAGCATAAAAATTTAATTTAAAATTTTTTAAAAATGTAGAAGAAAATGTTTTCGTTTAATCCGACGTAATATTCCTTTATAAAACTTCTCCATCTCCACATTTTCTCTCCTGGCATTTTTCATTTGGCGCTCCCCGGCAAAAAACCGTTGACTTCTCGATTTCTCAAAACTCGCATAAAATTATCCCTAGAAGCCACCGTCTAATTAAGTAACCCCCCGCGGCACTTCATAAAACCGAGCTTTCTTCGGCTGCGCAAACCTACGTCATCATCCCCTTTCTTTCTCGAAATCCGCGCCGAGCGTAAATTCTTTTCCTCGCGGCGGAGAGAAAGGAAGAAATGCAGCAGCGCGGAGAGAGAGAGAGAAAGATAGAAAGAGAGAGAGAGAGAGAGCGGCTCGTCGAAAGAAAGGGCCGAGCACGGAAACAAGTAGCTTCTCTCATCAGACCCTATATATAGGCGGCCAATTGGAAGGGGGAAAGAAGCCTTAAGCGCTCGGGCGATCGACTCTGAAAATCCCCCGGAGGCTCATTAGGTCGCGTTCTCCTATCTTTCTTCCCTCTTTCTGCACACATAGCTATATACGTACACACACATACCACCCCGCGCTCGGCCGGGTAAGTGTGAAGGCGGGTGTAAATCGGCGGAAGCCTCGTAAAACTTTAAGTTGCGGCGAGAGCGGGTTTATATACAGCGAGGGTGGTTACTTTTAAATAAATTCTTTGACCGCCGAGAGAGGCGAAAACAAGATTCATGGAGGGATTACGGCGGAGCGCTAAATTTTAAGGGCCAAGCCAGAGATCCTAATGCGCGTATATTGCAGGAGGCCAAGCCGCACGGTATTAGGAAATTTCGAAAATACCGAAGCGATGCGGGAGGAGCGATAAATGACGATGTATGGCAGTCTCGCAGCCGGCGCTGTGTACGTAGGTAGCGGCGAGGCCAAAGTTAAGCGCAACTTGCAAAATTCCTTGGGCGGATGAGGCGGGGAGCAATAGGCCAGAGCTCGAGAATAAGCGGCGGAGTGAAGTTCGAGGCAGGAGATGAAGCAAAGAGCGGAAGTTCGAGTGATTTTGTTGAATAAAGTCGGAGAGAAATATTTTTGAGAGAGCATTTTTTCGAGGGGAAAGAATGAAAGCTCCGTCAGAGAAATGAGAGTTTTGAATTGTCAGGAAATTGTTGGTTTTACGGAGTTGAGGAAACTTCAGAAATGCTGATGCTTGTTTTTTAAATACTTTATTGCAAATAGGAATAGTTGTACGTAGTGGTATTTGGAGATAATTATAGAATCTATTAAATTAATAAAAATGTAATATTTTTTTACAATTTAAATTCAAATTACAGATAAAATAATAAAATAATATAATTAAAATGGATGATATTTAACCGAATGTCGACTTTTCTATTTAAAAAGTTTTCAATAATAAACTACTGATGGATGAATGAAATCATTTGGAACATTATTTACATTGTAAAAATTGTTTATATTACCGCAGATTATTATTATTTATTAATGCAATAAATCTATTTTCTTCGGTCGACTAATAATATACTCTTTCAGCTTCAGCCTACGCAGGCCGTCGATTCAAGATTAGATCCAAGCGCTTCTCAAAGTTTCTTAATCATGAAATTAGGTAATTAATATCTTAACATCGCTGAAACTCTGTTTAGCTTTGAGAAAGTTTAAAATAAAAAATCTTGAAAGAAGGATTTAGCTTACTAGAAACCTTCATAAAATCGATAACTCGTAACTTAATGATCTTTTCATGCAACAAAAAATGTAATTAATTTTCAATCTCATAATTCATAGATCAGTTAGTAGATTTATTTATAAAATTTCAAAATTTGTATTAATTATTTTTCTAAAAGTAATCTGTAAGCAAAGTTGCACATATTTAAATATTTTAAAATAAATTAAAAATTGAGTAAATCATAAATCAAATATTATTTGAAAATTATCATTCAAAAAAATCAAAAATCAAATTTGGCTTATTTAATTACGGTTTGACTAATTGCATTTGTTGAACCCTGCGTGTAATCCACACAAGAACATTTTCCTTGCAATTTTTTCATTCGACTGAAGCAACTGTGGAGAACAATAGTCAAAAACTGGAGCTATTAATAGTTGGACCGCATCCGACATCAGCGATATATCTTCCCGGAGCGCCCCTCTCGAATTAGCTGCGGCGTAACGAGAATCAATCCCGTCGTTAATACCTTGGCGCCGCTATCCCACAGAGTGCCCTTATGGCAGATTACCACACGGTCCGGATTCTCTAAAATAGCCAGAACGCCGAAAATCCCTCTCTTCACGAGCCCATTTTTCTAAACATCCCGTCGGCACTGCCGCTATTTGGAAAAAACGCGAGGGCTCTTATTCTGGACAAATTGCATAGCGGTTAAGATCTTACGGCTTTAATTTGTAACTTTTAAAAGTTTTGAAAAAAATTTTTGAATTTTTCGTAAATTTGCTTTATTTAAAAATGCATATGATAGTGTAGCAAGTTCTTGAATATAAAACTATTTTACTGATTTAAAAAAATGAAATTATGTTAAGAATCATACGTTGATTTTTCCGCATCAATAATAACAATAAATTCTCTAAATTCTATCCATCCTCACAGCCATAAATCCCATCTCCAGCAAACAGCTCTTTTCAGCCTCACTCAAGTCAAACCGCCGACTAAAAATCGAGAAATTTCCGTGCAGCTTTAATGGCGCTCCCCAGGCGGAAGCTACTTAACATCGCGGCGCGC
The DNA here is from genome assembly GCA_900480035.1 of Eupelmus urozonus. Lineage (NCBI taxonomy): Eukaryota > Metazoa > Arthropoda > Insecta > Hymenoptera > Eupelmidae > Eupelmus > Eupelmus urozonus. Next base: position 5,820 of record UELX01003713.1, read on the forward strand.
GCTTTGCACTCCGCTTGGGTGGGAGGGGAAGTTACTTGAAAACGGGTAACTCGGCTAACTCCTTAATCAAACATAAGCTTTACACTGTAAGCCAGCCTAAACTTACGGGGGCGTAGGGGAAGGTAAAAGCTAGTGAGAGAGAGAGATAGAGAGGGGGGGGGAGAGGTACCTTCGCTCTATCTGTCTGCCGCGCGGTTAATCGCGCTTACGCGCGGACTTGCAAATTGGCCTGGTGTGCTCGCGCAACTCTCTCTCTCTCTCTCTCTCGCTCTTTCTCTATCTATCTCCCTCTCTCTCTTTTGAATTGATATTCAAATGGAGTGCGTCGACAGAAAGACAGAGGTGAGAGGGGGTTGGAATGCAGCCTTGTGTGTTTAGGTGTACGCGCAATTGTGAATGACGGGGGAAGTTTAATGCTGGCAAAGCTGCAGATTAATGCGTGGACGCTTTCTGAGCTTCGAAGAGTTAAGAGTTGTGATGCTACTGCGGGTGCTTGTTTTATTTGCTACTGTCTGAAGATATAATTGATTTGCGTTTAAAGTAATTATTTGTTTATGATATTCTTTCACGGTATGATAAATTAAAAAGAGATAATATGAATACGTAAAAATAAAATCACTGGCCAGTAGAACAGGTACGTGATAAGTCAGACGCTTCCTAAACGTGTCTATGGAAGATCGAAAAAATTACTCTATTTTTATTTTATAAACCTACTTTATTTTAACATTTTTTTATCAATTTTTTTCTACAACAAATCTAGGCAAATATATTTTTATTCAATACCGTTATTTTTATTTTACATAAATAATTAAATAGCGCGATTAAGAACTGCCAGAATATTAATTTCTTAACAAATTATACTACTTTATTTAAGAATAACCCACAAGTTTTGTACATAAATGATCATTATGCTCTTCATGCACTTCGCATCCGGCATTTTTCTTTCCCAACGAATGCTCTTTTCCATTTGGAATTACAAAGAAAATGCGATTATATTCTGGGTTCTCTGCATCACTCAACATCTCTTATAACCCAAATTACGTTTCAGCGACCTTCAGTAACTATCGCATTAGCAATAAAACAGCCGAGTACAAAGCGCTCGCGCTCTCTTTCTAAAGAAAAAAGAACAGTTTCTCCGACAAAGGAAGTTTAATCCTCTTTTCAAAACGAGACACATAGTGCGTTATATAGCATTTTCATCTTTCAGCGCGAACTAATTTACTTTCCACTTTATTGGCTCGAGCGCACAAAAACCCAGGCGATCCTTTTTCTACGCTACATCGCCCCCACCCCACTCTCTCTCTCTCTCTTACTCTCGTTATCTCGGGGCCTTCACTTTTTAATTAATTAGAGCACACACGAGCGGCCTCGATGGATCATGCGCCTGTCCGTTCGGATAATGACAAAGTGAACGCGTCTCTGTCGTAATAAAAATAAGCAGCGCGGCAGCAGCAGCGCTAGACACATAAAGAACAAGAGAGCGTGTCGAGAGCGGCAAAAAAGCCCGACGACGTTTCACATATGCATGCACGTGCACGACAAGCGCGCGTCACGTCGTTTGCTCTTATGAAAATGGACGGGTGCGCTGCGTGTTTGTTATTCGTAAAAACGCTTTCCTCGAAAGACAGAGAAAGAGCCGAAAGCTAGTGAGGACGCGCGAAAATTCAACGCTACTCCATCACCGTGCGCGACCGGCAACAACAACAGCCGGAGTTTAAAGAATCGCGAGGTGTTGAGGTAATGGAAAAGGAGAGCACAAGAATTCACGGGAATAATGGAGAGTAGTTTTTCGTTTTGTTATGTGTTGTTCATGTGAGCAATCTGTGTGTGTGTGTGCGTGTGTGTGTGCATGTGTGTGTGTGTGTGTGTGTGTGTGCGCGCGCGCGCGCGCCTGAGTAATGGGTAGTTTTTAAGATCGGAAAAAAGTTCAAGTCAAATTCCTCTCCCAACGAACCACAATCAATCAAAAATCCCTAGAATCTTTACTTAACTCCGCTTTTATTCAAAGCTAACTGATTCACTTTCAACAGATATTTCATAAAATTAAAATTTTAGTGTGCCATAAACATTAAAAGTCCACCCAGCTCCTTTAACCGATCTCTTGCTCAGACAAAGATACTTTATAACAACGATGCTTTTAACAAGAACGATGGTTTTTCGTGTAAAAAAGTAGGTAGATCTGGCAAGAGTCTGGGGCTGAAATCTTGATGCGTGTGTGTGTGTGTGTGTGTGTGTGTGTATGTATGTCTGAACTACATATGTGTGTTTGTGTGTGAAGAAATAAGGAAAGGATTGGGCTAATCTTATTTCGTTGGAGAAGAGACTGAGAAAATTGAATTTAACATTAGTCAAGAGTAGTTAGAACTCAATTTTTTTTAGTATTGTAACAAACATTTTTTAATTTTTTTGAGCAAAAATTTATAATTAATTACAAAGAATTCCTTTTCTAAAAATAAAATACATGCTATATGAGTCCTTGTTATGTATTATTATTATTATTATTATCTACGTTTATATTTCATAATTATTTTCATAAACGAATAAACATTTCAAAAATGCATTTCACGTTATTATTTCGACGTTAAATATACACTTTTTCCATCCACGATTACCGTACTTTTATTTCTGCACAGATTAATCGAAATAAAAGACATTCTCATTCCTCTGTAAATGACAATTTATTATTTTAAATTACGCTAAAAGTGTACGCCTCGGTGGGGCGCTTTTTATTTTACGGAGCTTAGAGCTTCAAAGTTGCTTCATCATTTTTCCACATTAACAATTTTTTTTAATTCATGGACCAATAACTTTCTTGCGTCGGTGGTGGGTGCACGCTTCGACGTAAGATCCAGTAAAAAATTAGTTGAAGAGCTAGAAGCTTTTAAAAGTTCTGTGTTTTTCAAAACTTATTATGGAATTCTCCCTTAGAGGTAAAGTGATCGCGACTAAAAGCTGTAAAAAACATACATCCTGCGAGAACTATAGGGTGAACAAAATAAATTTTTGATACTAGCTCGACTCTTCTGCTCATATTTACAGTAAGAATCACAAAAATGGATAAATTGCAAGAAAAAATGTTCTTCTACCAAAACGAATTTTGCAAAGCACTATTTTTATACTTCATCTATCTAAAAAATTTATTTACTTCGAGATCCACCAAAAACTAGTTTAACCCTGCAAAAATAATCACACCGTTAATCACTTGAAAGCTTGGCATCACGTAAAACGCATTGTCCGAAATAATCACAACAGATCTCAGTTCGCATCCCAGCACTTTTTCACTCTCCTAGGACGCGCTAAAGCTAATAATCCACTTCCAGGCAAAAAGCGAGAGATAAAAACCTTGGAGCCCAAAAGAAAACAATGCCGGGAACTCAGCTAGCAAAAAAAAGGGACCTGCGCACGGTTAATCAAACTAAAAAATTTCCGCGGACGCAGTAAAAGAAAATGAAAGAAATAATGTAGCAGACCAAGCCTTGAAAGCTTATTTTCACGCTCGAGGGGCCACGCGAATATATACATGTATACGCGCCGGCTCGTAACGCCGAGGCGACGATATCGTAAAGTAGCTCGGTGCAAGCGGAGGGATAGTGTAACCGGAGCGCGCGAGAGAGAGAGAGCCGGGCTTAAGCCTCCGGGCGAAATCTCGCAAGGCGCCTGCTTCATTACTTTTTCTCCGCGCCTTTGTCGCTTCACCTTTTACCTTTTCCGCGCGGGTTGGGCTTTCTCTGCTCGTTTTTTTTTCTCCGCCTTCGTCGCAGCCCAACCCGAAACGCTCGAATTTTTCTAATTATTTTTAATGGTTTCGGAACTCGCCGCTCCAACCCGAAGGATGAAATGCTTGGTCGAGTGGAGAAGTGGGTTTGCTCTTCTTCAAGTTTTTACTTTTTTCTGCGACGCTTTGAGTCGCAGTTCTGCTTTTTTGTGTTATCGTAGAGCGGCGTAATTGTATGGAAAACGGAGGAAGCTTAATTCCGATGCTGACGTAGGAAATGATTCAATAATTGCTGATGATATAAATAAAATATAAAGCCGAATATGGAGAGTGTGCGCATGTTTGATCTCTTTAAAAGTAGGTGAGTTTTACAAAAATAACTAAAAATCTTACAAGCTGGATTCTTGAGTTAGTGAAACTAAATCTAAAATTGATTAATAGAATTTAAGAGAAAAGAAGAAAAAAATTAATATATAATTGATGTCCAACATACAAAAAGTCAGAAAGTATTTAACTCGATAAACAGTTTCAGAAAACTAGAGATTAATTAGAAAATATTGTCTATTTCTATCTTGCGTAGAAATGGTTTTTTTCAGCATTATTATTTATTTTATATGTTGAAGATTATTCGGAGCGATTATGAAAACAAAAACTAATTTATATTTTAAAATATGAAATAATGAGAAGGAAGCAATGACCGAATTTTCAATTTTTTCATCGTCACTATTGTCATAAAATTTTTTGACTTTAAATACTTTTAAAATATTTTGAAAAAAGCTAACAAAAATTTAGTAAAAATAATCAAGCTTATGCAATTCTTTTTGATCAACACAAATGACACAAAACAACAAAAAAGCACCGAAAATTAAGAACTATAGGTCCTATTGTGTCAATCCTATTTCGTAGAGATGTGGCAACTATGTACAGAATACTTTCTCTGCTCCATTTATCGTGCATCTTTGTCCCTTTATGAAAATTCTTGCACGTTCATGTAATATTTTGTACTTGACTGAAAAATAATAATTTTTATATTTAAAGAGAAATTTATAGAATAATCGATGCAAGATAAAAATATATATAATTTAAGTTTTAGCGTTTAAAATTGAAAACTACTTTTTTATACTGTTTATTAATTTAAAGTGATTTTATTATAAAATATTTCGATGTGCTCTATTCTAAAAAACATTTTTGTAAAATTCTATTGTAAAAGAATTTTATTGCATAAAAGCGTCTATAAAATAAGTAAAACTATAAATATAAATAGCTTTTCATAGTTATGAAAAGAAATAATAATAATAAAAAATAATAATTAAAAAAAAAAATTATATATATAAATTTAAAGTTTTTAATAACTATTTTCTTGCGAATTGCCTGCCATATTGATTTTGAAAGTCTTTTTAGTAAACTTGAATTATTTATCAAAGAAAAAAAATAGGTCAGAAAAGTCTAATGAAATCCAATATTTTTTACTAAAGATAAAAATAGCGTTCATGTATGAAAGGATTAAAGATAGATTTATATGTAATACTTAAAAATAATATTTTATAATATTTTAAAAGAAACAAACAAAAAGAGAAACACATAATTAATACTAATAAAAAAATATATCGATATTGTGTTTAAACATACGACTATAACATGTTCTGCATGTTTTGGTGTCAAAAATGGAATTTATTTCTTTTAGTATTAAATGTTTTTATAAAGTTCAATATTTAATCTAATTAATTTTTATTTTTACATAAATAAAATAAAAATCCAGCTTAAAAGATCCTAACTACGTGCGGTCGAACGAAGTTTATCCTCTTTAATAATTAAATATGTACCTTGAACTAATCCCATTTCTCGATAAAGCTATATAAAGCAATTCACCCTTGTCTCCCCAACGAAAACTCTAATTTCACGAGAAAAACTAAAAAGACGAAAAAGGAAAAGTTCAACAACTAGCCAAAGATATTTTCATTTCGCACGTAACACCTCCCCCCGCTAAATCCAGGCACGCGTGCAGCAGCAGTCACAGCCACCGACAATTTCTCAGAACCTCGGACTCACGCAATCTAGAATACCTATAATCCGGGGAGCCGCAATCCCACACACAGCAAAATCCCTTCTCGGAATCGAAAAGATTTTCGAGGTCACGCGAGGTTCTATTGTCGTGGGCTCGTGCGCGGCCTCCTGACTGATCCCTCTCTTTTTGCGGGAGCGATGCGTGTAAGCCCTGGAGATTCCGTGCGTATACGGCCACGACAAAGGAATCACGCGGCGCCGCCTGTGTATTATGTATTTTGGGCGAAGGCGCTGTATACTTGGCCTAGCAGCACGTCAGTTTTATGTATGCGCCGAAGCGCCTGGGCTTTTAGATGCCGCACACGAGGCTTCGAAGGGATATTGCGCGAAGACTCTCGCGCTCTTTTAAGTCTTCTCTCCCTAACACTTGAATCCCTTGTTTCGACGTTTTTAGCCCATTGTACGCTGCCTTTAAATGCGCGGTGTTGATGGCTCTATAAGTGGATTCGAAGCTTGGTGATTCATGCTGCGTAATGCATTTGAAAAGAGTTAATGTGGATAACGAATAATGCTTTTTTATTTTAGAAATTTTATTATTATTTGTACATATTTCTATTTGACATTGTTGTAATTTGAATTAAATTGAGATCGAACCCTTAAATTTTAAACGAGAATATAGGAATCATATTTTTGGTATATAATTGTCAATTTTTACAAAAAAGCTTGTCGTTAAGTTTTTGTTTTAATGGAGAATAACAATGTAACAACCAACATATTTTAAAAAAATTTAGAGTCGTATAAAAAATAAATAAAAATTGCATATCGAAAACACACATCATCGCCTTAACTGTAAAACAGAATTTAAATTCAATGTAATTCTCAGCAACTACATTCTCTTTGAATAAGTAAAGCCCTGAATAATAAATTATAAGTACCAGGCACAATTAAATTAAACTTTCAAATTTAACGGTAATTATAATCAAGACATACATATTTTAATACTTTAGTAGTAAAATAAACCAGATAATTTTCATATTCATATTTTTATTATACATGCATTAAATAATTTAAATAGTAAATAATAATCTATTTATGGATTATAATGAAGCCATTAAAATTTTATTACGATTTTTTATTGATAACTCAAAGTTTAAAATATAATAATCATAATATATTCACATTAAATTAAATGAAGCTGTACTCTCTAAAACAGTAGCTTTAGTCAAGAGTACGCTCATAAATATATTTCGTCTAAAGGTATCTTTTCTAAATATCTTTTACAAAAATATATACTAAAAAATTTATAAAAATTTGATTTTGATTTTAATTTTATCAAATATTTAAACACCATTTGCATTATCAAATTAAAATAAAAACTCATTAATAAAAGTCATAAAATCACTAGTTAAGGATTATAATTATTATTAATACTTAGATGTAAAAGACATTACTTATATACTATAACAGTTCAATGTCAATACAACTAAATTACTTCATAACATTTCCAATGTCTTTTCAATCATCCGACGCATCTAACTTCCTTCCTTTCACTTATTCTTCGAGCTCCAAAATCACCCTTTACCCTTTATTTTTCTTACCCGACGCCGACGCTATTCCCTTTTTTAATTACGCCTCTCGACCGAAGACGCCAGTACCTCCCGGTTCTTTGTCCATCCCAGAATCGCCTGAGCTTTTTCTGTCCTCTCGTGAAGACAAAGCTCGAGCGCGTAATTACACACAGTTCAGGAGCTACCTCCGCAATCAATGAACGAGTCAGGTACAGTGAAAGAAATAGTAGAGAAAAAAAATTGTTTGCTCTTTTGATTCCCGATGTGAAGGAGAAAGAGAATGGAACGAATAGAAAAGAGAACGGATAATCGACAGGACTGTAGCTGATCTTGCGATTCCATTTCAACGCTTCATTCATTATGCAGGAATGAAGTTATTTTGCGCTTCTAAAAGTATACGCGATAATTGTGAATTTAGTGAAAACGATCAATGTCAAGCCGGACACGTGCGCATATATAAATGCCATAGATTCTTGAATAATACAATGTTATTAAGCTTAATGCTTGTCAATTATGTTTGTTAACATATTAAATATCGATTTTCAAAAGAACTAAATGGTATAATTATCGAAATTGATAATATTATAGTTATAATTTAAACGTCAGTGTTAATTAATAATTATTTTCCTCATAATGAATGTTTAATTGATTCATAATTTTCGAAAATAAATTTATAACCGAAGTAATAGTTAGCAAATAAAAAAAATTCTCTTATGAAAAATTATAAAATTTACAGTCTTCATAAACTTAAAATCTCATTGAGCGTCCTTGTAAGATCCGCAATCGTTTCCATAAACCATAATCTTTATAAACCACAAAAACATGCCGCAACATTGCAGCTCCCAAGGCAGCTTCACGCTGTCAGTTCACCTTAACGTGCGACGCATCAACGCGAACAAGGGCCATCATCTCGTTGAGAAACATAATTAAAGCGTTGGCGCGAGCGCATCTTCAAGAAGAGAAGCAAAGAAAAAGGGAGAAGGAGCGAGAGAGAGAGAGAGAGGGAGCGAGAGATGGAGAGAGAATGAGAGAGAAGGCGAAGAAACTCGAGACTCGTGTCTGGTCAGAGTGCGAGCGCTTGGGGCGATTTTCTCACTGCCGCTGCTTTCTCGCCACTTTTCATCTTTGCGTGTCCCCTTGGCGCTCATTCCGACAGGGTACGATATTTCTCGCCTCTCTCTCTCCCTCTTTCTTTTTCTCTTTCTTCTTCTCGTTTTGTAATTATTAGAATATCTACTATAATTTATTTATATTTTATTTTGCGTGATTTTACATTAACTCTACATATTTTTTATTTTTTTTCAAATTTTTTATAAATATTGCAAAAAGATTATGTGCAATATTATTCTGTATTTTTTTTATAAATACTTTATAAGTTTATCCGCTTTCTCTTTCTACTCTCTTGTCTTTACTCTCTACTCTCCCTGTTTTCTGTTCTTTTTCCTCGGGAGAGAATCACGCCCTCTTCGCAATCTTAAACTTTCCTTTCTTCATTTTTTTATATCTACCTCTTCTTTCTCTTGGTTTTTCAACTTCTCGCGGGGCGAGAGAAGAATGATCAAGGCTGAATTGGACCGTGGTAAAAAATGACGGGCACAGCGGCTTAGAGGGTGACAGGGGATGTAAGACTGCAAGTTTGATAATGTTATAACCATCTGTGCTAGTATTATGATGATAACTTTCTTCTGGTATTAACATAAAAGGAGAAGAAAAAGAGAGAGAGAGAGAGAGAGAGAGAGAGAGAGAGAGAGAGAGAGAGAGATAAAGGGGGAGAGACAGAGAGAAAGACGTGTTGCAGCTGAGAAAATGCTTCATTAATGCCGAATCTGGATAAATGTATATTCCAGAAGGATTCTTTGCCTCTTTAAAGACCTACAGTCATTTGGTTTAATAGCTTTTCTCAATATAATATATTAATTCGAGATTGAATTTTTGTAATAGTTTCTATAGCTTAAAGCAATTATTAGATCCTTTCAATGAGGTTTTGATAAATTGTGATTGTAAAGATCATTAAGATAACTACCCAAAGTCTTGGAAGTCAAATGATTGCTTATGAATAAATAGTAAAAAATTCTTGATTAAATTGTACATATAGTATGTATTAAATATATTTATACATTTTTAGGTCATTTAAATAAAGATTTAGATCAAAATAACAATATTTAAATTATATAAATATTGTTTAAACGTAACGCTGAACTACGTAGTTATATGGATGACACAGAAGAGGTTATCAAATCGCATATTTTTGTTTTTTATATTTTTTTCAATCATTAAAAAGTACGGATCTTCAACTTTTGTACTCTATTTATGGATTATCCAAAGCAGTGATTTTCTATAGTAACGCGTTAATAATATTGCATGTTGAAGTATGATATCTAATGTCTCAATGTATAAAGGCAATTATAAAAAATGTTTTCTTCAAAATTATTTTGGCAATCGGGGTTTAAAAAAATTGTAACATATTCAGAAACTTAAGAACTTCGCGTATTTTTTTTCGTATTGTGAAATACTAATTATTCATAAAAAATTTCTTTATAAAAAAATGTTTTTTCGTCTTTGTATTATTTTTTAAATTTTTAATAACGTTTAACAGACATTCTTAAATATGGTTTTATTCCAATAATTTTTGTGTGGTAAATCGAATACTTCTGTAAACTTTTAATTACCCTTTTCACAAATAATTTTCCCATCTATCCAAGTTCATTTCATTTATTTAAAGTAATTCTATAGTTTATTAATATTTTATATATGTTTCAAAAAAGTACCTGGTTTTACCTTAGTCAACCTTATAATTATTGAATACTAAGTAGGTTTTACATGCATTAAATGATTTTAATTCTGAAATTTGAATTCGGGTTTAATTCCGTTCCAAACTTATTTGTAAGTAGAGTTCACAAATGTTATTAAATTGTTACTAAAGTTAATTCCAATTAGAATAAATTATTGTCCAAAATGCTTTTGTCATCATTGTTATATCAAACCGTTATCCAATTTCATATTTTACTTACAACAAAGAAAACGATTATTGAACTTCCAAACACATACCTGAAACAGAAATAAAGAAAAATTGTTAATTTAAATTATTTATTTTTAATTCTACTTTTAATTGTAAAAAATATCCTCAGGCATATTTATTAAATCTTTTAAATTTGCGAAATAAAAGCCAAACTCTAATTACTTTAAAATTTTGTGTTAAATTCTTCGACATACAATCATTGTATACAGTATAAGTTCAGAAATAAAATATCTAAAAATGAATGTTTATTTGATAACTGATAAAAATTTAACAAATATATCTAAGGATTTTCTAAAATTTATCTTATCAATTCGTTGAAATAAAGAAAACTGCTGCTTTCTCAAGAAGCAATAATTCTGTTCCATACGGCGAGCGGGAAGTTCGTTTTTGACGGTCGGTCGGAAACGCGTGCGTTAAAACAAGCTTCCCGTACGTCATGTTAAAAAATTATTCAGATTACATGGGCGATAAAGTGATTTTAACCTCGTGTAAGCTTTCCGCACTCGCTTTTCTCGTGCGTAAACGTCCACACGAGGTTAATTCTATACGATCTTAAAAAATAATTAATATATATACACATAATGCATCAAGGAAGTAAGATCGCAAATAATTTCCGCGGAGGGATTTGCAGTAATTAGCAGTTTCTTACACAAAAGAGAGTATTAGTGATTTTAAAAATTATTCACACGTGACTTTTTGACCTAACGTGAAGTTTTAATTTAGTGAATTGACTGCAGAATCAAATTAGTTATTAATTCTTGCTTCAAATCCTCAATTTTGACTGGAATCAGTGTAATAAACACCTAATATGTACGCATAGTACACACTTTCTCCTTCTCACTCACCCTATTTATGTTTTAGAAATGTAAAAAGTTTTCAGGTCATGAAAAAGTTGAATCATCAAAATTTTCATAATCTTTAATACAAAGCCAAATCACGCTCACCTCTCTACCGCAACTCATCCTCGTACCCATGGCAAAATCATCGAATGCAACTTCATCGATCGAGAAGAGTGTGCTTTCTAACGCATTCTCTCCAACTCAGCAATCTCAAACTACAATCTCTCGCGCGATTCAGAGAAGTATACCAGCCACGTACCCGAGAATCATGAGAATTAGATCGTTTTAACGAGTTTATTAGCGTCAAATGCAATCTGGGAACTGACTACGAACGTCGGACGCCGCGATACACGCACACTCACATGCAGCGCTGTTCCGGTATTTGCAAAGCCTATTTCCGTAGCGCGCAAAGCCGCTACAACCGATAAACGATCCTACGAGGCTGAAAACAGGATTAGGCCGGTGTATGCACACCTCCGATAATTCCGCCCGACTGACGGGACGTCGATAAAATACCTCCGCACGCGCGCGCGCGTGAGTGTCCGGCGATCGGAGAAATCGTTGTATGAATTTCACCTTTCAGGCTCTGACGCCGCAGCGCCACACACTTTCCTCAACGACTGACTTTCCGATAGATAGCCGAGTGACATCTGCGCTGCGCTGCAGGCGCCAACTTTTATTCCGCGCATCTGTTTCACGTCTGCCACCCCCGCATTTCTCTCGCAGTATTGGCAGCTCTCTTGACTCGTCTATACGCGTGTTGCCGTAGCCCCTCCACAAGCTTTTGGAATTTTCGCTTACTTTTTTTTCGAAGGGAGAGTATGTCGCGCGTGATCCAGGAGGTGGCCTCCGGGGCTGGGTTTTTGCGGAGGCGGAATGGTTGGATAATTTTTGGTAGACGTGGTGAAGAATTTTTTGTAATAATACAGAGGGAGAGATAAAGTGGATTAATTTTTATTATGTCAGTGAGTTGATGTAAATCATTGGTTGCACGCTAATGTATTAAGAATTCCAGTTTTCAAAATTTTCTTTTGCCGTAGGATATTTGTTTGTCTAAGACACTTTCTTCTTCACATTCCTTTCTCTAGACATTTTTTTGACTCGGACATTTCACCGTCTAGCACACTTCTCATCTGAACATCTTATCTCGATACTTTCTCGTAATTTGTATGAAAAATAAATTTAGCTAAATAAACCAACCACCTCAGTAGAAATTATTTCTTGTATACCTTCTTTCCCATCCCTACACTCGTGGGCGATGGTGTTGAAAATGTCCAGATGAGGGATTCTCCTAGGCAAGCAAATATAATATGGGGATACGGGTGAGAATATACTTATTAAAAACTCTTACGCAATTGAATTAAAGTTTTATTTTACCCGGACAAAAATATTTTCTGTTTCATAAACCTGAGAAAGTTTTACGTAAATTGCACAATATTGGTTATGATTATAAATAATATAATGTTTGCTACGCTTTTCATTTTACAAACTTTATTTCTTTTAATAGGAAGAGTATCGAGGATATGTCGAAAGTAATTTTTACTGACTCTATACATTCATATAAAGATCTATAAGAAACAAACATCCGTCAACCTCTTTGCTAAATGGTTTCACATAGAATATCTTATTTGGCGTTAAATTGATATTCTCCCAAGTGTAATTAAAACTGAACAGTAAACAAACATTACGATATCTATGAACCCATCGGAAGAAGCAGCTTCAACTACTGCTCAACTCTCCTCCATCATCATTCACGCCAAAAAGGGCGGATCTTTCGCCCTCCACAAACGAATCCCTAAACACAATAAAAATCTCTTCGATCACGCCTTCGACGTTAATCGCTCGAGAGATCAGCTTAAAGATACCATTTCCTCCCGCACCGCTTCATCACTGAACTTCGGAGAGCCGTCAAAACAAGCAAAAAAAGCAGAACACGGTCAGGTCAGCACGAAGATAGCCTCCGGAATATTCAAATGGAAGAGTACTCTCGCTTCAAGATCCGGAGGTCAGATAGCTCCAGAGAATAGAACGAGAGGGGATGGATAAATACCTAAATCGATCATTCATCGCTGAAACTTTCTCAGCGACCAGTACCCATTGAGATTACATCCTCGTCAAGCCACTTTCCTCCAAAATCACTCATGCGTTAAAAGAAAAAAAAGGAAAAAATAGTTCGGGAAAAGCCGCCCCTTTTCATAAGCCGAGCGAAAGCCAATAAAAATTCTTTCTATCACGCGCGCTTCTGACATTCATATTCCAGCTCTCTGCGCTTACAGACACCCTCCTGCCCTAGCCTCGCATCTCGAAAGTTCCGAAATCGAAGGTCGAGCGTTGCACGTGACAAGGTATATATCCGATCGTTACGGCTGGCGTGCGGACTCTCCACGCAGGAGCTATTCGGCGTATCACTCGATTATTTGCCGGTGAGCTGGTGTGCTTCTTGCGTTCTGTGGCAGCAGCGGTTTCCAGCTAGTATCCCTGGCTAAAGAGAGAGAGAGAGAGGGAGAGGGGAAGAGAGAGAGAGAACGTGCACGTTAGCCCCACCTCCGATATTGGCTTTGCGGAAAACGTGCCCCCAGGGTACACACTCGGGAGTTAATGCGTTCCACGCGCGGAATATATACGTCGTTCGCGCGCCCTGCCGTACATAGGAGTTGCAGCGCCGAGTCTATAGGAGCCGGGGGGAGAAAAGAGCGCTGGCGCAAATAAACACACGCGCTCGCGCAGCCGCTCCCCTTAGTGTACAGAGGAGCGCGTTATTATGATCGCGCATTTCACACATGCAGGCCTTAATAAAGGACGAACGGCCAAGAGGCGAAGAGGCTGAAAATACTTGTATTTGCTTCTGTAAAAGTGTGTGTATATGTTAGCTATTTCTATGTCAACTTGCTGATTTATTTATAGGAGAAAAATATTGGAAATAGGCTATGCAGGCGCTTATATTAGATGCATGCATATAAGGACGTGTAATGTAAGTGTGCATCTGCTTATTTATGCGTCAATTTACTTGTAACGATACATAATTCTGTTTAATACAATATTGTTTCCATGAATACGCGTGTAATATGACCATTTGTAGCCTTGCTATATCGATGTAATCCAGAGCCGCTAATAAACTTTTTTTCATCATGATACTTATTTTTAAAATAATCTTACTTATTTGGATTATTTATTTTCTTAACTCAATGTGATGAATCTTCTTATACTATGCTAAATTATACTGATCAACTGAACTCAAAGATGAATTCAATGTCCGAACAGTGAATAAAAATATTTGGATATCTTTTTCCAAGTCTGGACAGGTATGTATCCGCCAAACTCATACCATCACTTTGATAAAACCGATTCAGGTATAGAGACTCAAGGTATCGAAAACTAGTTGGTATCTATGTAGGAATGCGTAAGCTCCGCATACACCAGGTGCCAGCAAAGTCAGCTTCATCCGTATGAATATGAATATCTTTATATCTTTATCCATGTGTGCGGGTGCTTCGCGCGTCCTTGTATTCGTTTATATATGCACTTGCCTCGCGCACCCCTCATAGAACGCGTAAACCCGTGCTTGGGCGCACTATAAGCATTTCTCCGACTGTGCGCTCAAGGGGCGAACGAGGCATTTCATAAATATGCATGCTAGAAGGCGTCGGGCGACGATGGCAGCAAAAACAGGCCCGAAGTTAAGTGGGTTAACGGCAATAGTTATTGGCGTCTTTATACGCGCGTTGCTCTCCGTGAGTGCGTAGTCTTTAGAAGGCATTGACGTGAATACGTGTGTATATCTCGCTTAGTTGCAGTCGCTCATCGTCCATTTGCTTGACTGGCGCGTAGACGATGATTATTTGTTAACCTGAGTTAATAAGTGATTAGCGAATAATACTGTGAAATTCTGCAATATTAGTTTAGTTTTTAATTTTACGGAGAATGCTTATATTTCAGAAAATTTATTCAAATAACACGGCAATATGTAGATAAGCAAAGATCAATCTGGATTCTTGATGATAAGAGACAAAATTGCGAGAACTTGGATTTGCACGGACGCAGTGTGTAATCGCACCTTAAAAGTCGGTATTACTTTTAACAAGCTCACTAATAGGGTTAGCCAACGGCGATCTATTATATTCAGATGAATCACCATGATCAGCATCCTGTGCAATGGCATCTCTGATGATGCGAGTGCTTTCCTTCCAGGGAGTGTGTGTCAGGGGAGGTCTCTTAATGGTAAAACTGGAATTCCGATTTTTCACGCTGAGACACCTATCCAAATGTGAATCCTTCGGAGAAATTGAGATGCACAGCATTTTAAATGGATCCTTGCACGGGCAGATCCTGAGTGCCAATGAGCTGCTTGGCCACGGGACATTACTTATATAGTCTACTGACCTACACTTTTTACTGCTGTGTGAAGCCGGCCCGAGTAATTCGAATCACACGCGGACGATAAGTTAACGCACATGTTGCAAACAATAATTTATGATATCAGTATGCATAAAATTGCATTTTTAAAAATATGCAAAATCTGTAAAGTGTAACTTTACGCATACTATATCATAAAAAGATTTAATCTAATTTTCCACACGGCCGTGACGGAAGTTCGATTTTCCGCACACTCGGTCGGAATTGCGTGCAATAAATAGTATATTACGCACCTAGGGAGGAAAAATAAAGAAAGTCCCGGATCGCATGGAAATTGTTGATGAAAACATGCGATCCGAGGCTTTCTTTGTTTACTCCCGTGTTGCGTATACTATTTTTCGCTACAGCGAGGCCGAAATTA
>UELX01003714.1:0-21734 GCA_900480035.1 Eupelmus urozonus
AATTACTATTCTATTTAATTTAACCTAGGGTCTTATAACTATGGCCTAACCAGGGAATTACTCCCTGGCTAGTACCTGTTGTTATTAAAAATTAATTTTTTTATCCTAATTGTGAAAATGAATTTTTTTATCATAAATAAAGCTATTAAAGACTTGATATTTTTTACTTATTGTTATTTTATATATCACTTCTTGTTTTGCGTATTTTCTTTGATTAAGCATCATAAAAGATTATAAAGGAATGAAATTTAAAAATATTTTTTACGATTAATATGTGAATTTATAATAAATAAATTCACTTTTAAAGTTGAAATGAAGAAATTTAATTTTTAATATGAAACATATTATTGGATATTTTCAGCTTTTAACTCCGGCCTGCCAGCTTAATTTACGAAATTGTTAAAAAATCAAAATGGAAATATTTCTTTAAAGATTATGTAAATAGTAGAATTAAATACTTATAAATTAAAATATTGCAGATGTCCCTTTAAAGGAAAAAAAATGAAATAAAATTATTAACAATAAATGAACGTCTGTACGTACCCGGAACCGTACTACTTAATTAACCTAATAAACTCAACACCAATAAGAGCGCCTCATTGTAATATTGTAAACTTTAAAAGTCTAAAATCTCATGTTACCCCGAAGGATAAGAGTATCAAATTAATTTTTGAAGACGACTGTCCTTTGTACTCAACTCGCTCTTACAGCTCGCAAGGTCAGCCGGCGTCATCCGATACTCCCTCCACATGGACATCCGCGACTTTCTGCGAATACTAAAACCCAACACCCCGCGAAAATTCAAAAACCTCACCTCTCCACCAAACCAGAAATCCCGCGTCAAAACCTAGTCGAAAATCACCGCGCGGACTGTCCCTCGGGCGTCGATATCGAAGGCTCGAAATATATTCCCGGCGCCGCTGGATCGTCCCGCCGAGATAGTCGTCATGGAAATGAGGAAGCCGAGGCATTTCGCACGCCGAGAGAGAGAGAGAGAGAGAGAGAGAGAGAGTCGTTGCCGCCACGCTCCGATGATATATAGTCAAGCGGACCCTTTTCCTCGTTCCCTCCTTCTCTCCTCGAGGTTTGCCGTTCGCCTCTCTCTCTTGGGCTTCTTCGAAAGAGAGCCGAACTTATGAAGCGGACCGAACAGGCGAGAGAGCGCGATATTAAATTTCTGGAATTTTGCGGCGAGACGCGATTACAGCTAGGCCGGATGGTGAAGGTGGGGTTGGAGCGTTGGGGTTTTTCTTTGGGGGTCGGAGAGAGTTGTTTCGTTGGGTGGGGGTGCGATTTGGTTTATTTAGGTTTTAGGAATGAGTTGATTAATTTTAAGTTTAAAGAAAGAGGTGTGGGCTTTGTTGTTCTTTTAGGTTATTTACTGATTATTGTCGGTGAGTAAACTTGATGGTAAAATGTAGTGGATTAATTTCCTAGAATTATGATTTCGAAATTAAAATGATGCTAACACTTTGATGTGTTAAATTTATTTTTGCTCTATTTTGACCAGACGCTCTGAACTATTCTACTTGGGTTACTTGGGGAGTTTTTTGCGGTTAGTATTTACACGTAAAACCGCAATGAGATTGCTTTATAGTACCGACTGACCAATGAAGAATTTGTATAAGAATATTGCGGTAAAATCAAGACTTATTTTAATATGATTGAAAATATTTGTCTTCATAATATTCTGTTTCACAATTAAACTTCAAGAATAAAATTGAAAAAAAGACAGCCAATAGCATAATTATTTTGTAAAATTTTGTTTTATTATCGCACCTAAATTAGACAATCATGTACAGCATTTACAAAGACAGAAAGAGAGAAGAAAAAACGAGTTTCACAGCGCGCAGTCTTTCTGGTTCCTCTTCAATCAAAGGCTCCTAAACCAGAACCTCCGACAACCAGATTCCACCGCTCTATAACTCAAGGATAAGCGAGGATGTACCTCTCCTCGGTAGCGGGTACCTGGTAATTGGCCGTGTACGTAGTGTAGCTCGAGCTGAGCGGCACCACCTGAGCCGGGTTATCATGCTGGATCTGCACCTGAGCCAGAGGCTTGATGTCAATCTTAGGTTGCTGGACCAGCTTCTGGGGCTTGGACTCGGTGGCCGTGACGGTGAGGGAACCTGGAGTTACGGGGACGGGTGCCACGGCTACCTGGAGACTGCCTGGGGCGACCTCGAGTTTTTGGAGGGGCGAGTAGGCGTAGATGGGTCCACGGAGTGGCTCGACGTTCTCGGCGCGGATCTTGGCGAAGTAGCGCATGGCCTCGAGGTCCTGGCGGCTCGCGTAACGGACGCGCTGGAGGCGCCCGTCAGGAAGCGCCACGTAGTACTCTCCGCGCTCCTGCTGCTGTTCCTGGCGGGGCTGGCCGTCGAGGTCGGCGTCCTCCTCGAGCTCGTTGGCGGCTCCAATTGGCTCAGCCTGTAGGCAAAATTGGTAAATTAGTTAAAGCGGTTAAATAAGAATTGAAGAAGAGCTTAGAAAAGTAGAGATTTTGAAGTATTGTAGAAACTTTTTAATACTTCAAATGGATTTTCATCGAACATAACTATTTATTATGCGAAAAGAAATAACTATTAATTATTAAATAACTATTTATTATTTGTCGATATAGAACATTCAGTTTAATATACCATAAAAATCTACAAGTATGTAGTTGTTCAGCAATCATAAACAAAATTTTAAGGAAATGAAAATTAAAGAGTTAAAATAAGTTGCTAAACGGTTTCAAAGTTTTTAAATTATAATTTTAAGCAAAATATTCTAATTACCTCAGACTCGCTGTTGGCAGACTCAGTGATGGGTTCATCGATCTCCGTTGCATTGGGCACTTCAGTGGTGGTGTAGTCAGGCGCACCGTATTGCTGCTGAGGGGCACCATACTGTTCCTGGGGGTTGGGAGCACCGTAACCTTGCTGGGGTTGCTGTTGCTGCCTGGCTGGAATACGGTATTGCTCAATCTGGGGCTGTTGCTGCTGCGGGGCACCATACTGTTCCTGGGGGTTGGGAGCACCGTAACCTTGCTGGGGCTGCTGTTGCTGCCTGGCTGGAATACGGTATTGCTCTGTCTGGGGCTGTTGCTGTTGCGGGGCACCATATTGCTCCTGAGGATTGGGAGCACCATATCCTTGCTGGGGTAGCTGTTGCTGCCTAGCCGAAAAACGGTACTGTTGGGGTTGCTGCTGTTGTGGAGCACCATACTGCTCCTGAGGACTGGGAGCACCGTATCCTTGCTGGGGTTGCTGTTGCTGCCTGGCGAACGCTTGGATCTTCAGGGTGGGAAGTCCCTGCTGGCGTGGTGATGGTCCCTGAGCCTGGGGTGGACCATACTGCTGCTGGGGTGGCTGTGGTGGACCGTACTGTTGCTGGGGTTGCTGAGGTTGCTGAGGCGCACCGTACGCGTTCTCAACTTGCGGGGGTTGCTGCTCTTGCTTTTGAGCACGTTGGGGCAGGTTGAAGGCGGGACCTTCGGGCCTCCAGCCACTGGGTGCGTACGGGGCGGACGCAGCTGTAGTTTCTTCTTGCTGGCGTGCGAAGTAGTAACGCTGTTGCTGTTGCTGTTGCTGCCGGTAGGTAGGCGGCTCGGCGAACGCCACTGCGGCGAGAAGAGTGATGCTCAGGAATACCTGTACGATTATGAGTATGAAACAAACGTGTAATGTAATGTTTACTTAAGTATGTAATGAATGAAAGAGTTTCGAGAAATAAATTAAGAATTTCGTAACTTAAAATCAAATGTTGGATCGGACGAATCAATAATTTGCGAAGATAGTAATTTACTTTATTTCTATGAATCGTATTAAAAAATAATTCAAAACTAGCAAATTATTTAATAGATTCAATTCAGAGAAGAAATTTAACGTTATATCAAAATAAATTAAAACAATTATATAATCATTAAAATTAAAATATAATAGAAAATCAAAGCAAAACACGTGACACTAAAAATTTGCAAACCAATAGGCCAATTCATTATTCCAATTACATAAGACGAAAGTTAACAATACAAATCTTGATCAACTTCAAAAAAAAGAAAATCAAAGGAAACAATAAATTCTGCACTATTGCAACTTGGAACAATAAATCTCACTGAACCAACTTGTCACCGCTTGGCTTTCCAAACAACCGCGAAATTCTTACACGCGTCTCCCTTCGCGAACGCACGGAAAACGAAAGTAAAACCCGGTGATGAAAATGGAAAATACACTCTGGTGTAAGCGAGCTCTAGCGTATACCTTCATGCTTGAGCTGGCTGCGAACGCTGTAGAGTTGTCGAAGCGACTGATTGCCGAAGTCCGGCGTCGTTGGATTATATATACGCGTCGCCGGGGCGCGCGCGCTGCATACTTAAAACACACCTGAGCGCCGCGCCGCTACTGTTGCTGCTGCTTCTGCCGCTTGACATTGGCCTCGTAAAACGAAAAAAAAAATTTATGTACACGCTCCGCCGGTGGCGGCGGCGTTCGATGATTCTTCGTCGTTGGGTCATCCTCGAAAAATTCGGACCGTCAACCTTCGCTGCATTTTTTTTGGGAATCGAAGTTTCGCTAATGGCGCGCTGCCGGCAGTGAGTTGCGTGAGTGATTGAGTTGCGGGCTGGAGTGTTTTATTTAGGTGAGTGGAAAGGATTTCGGCGGTTTGAGCAAGGAGGGTGTTTAAGATTCTGTGAGCGGTTTTTGGGAGGTATTTTGTTTTTACGTTCTGCGAAAAGGAGTTTGGATATTGGTGGATTGTACGTTAGGATATTTAATAATGTAAGGACAGTTTCTTTTTTTAACAAGTAAGAAAAATAGTAACCGAGATTCATTGAAATATCAATATATGTTTGATTCATTTTTATACTTATTGTCTTGTTTTATATTTGTATATTTTTTCATATTTCTTAAATACTCTTTAATAAACCTAAAACGTTTTACATTTTTATGTATTTATGTTATTGTATTATATGTATTATTTATACTACTAACATTTGTGACTCACTTTACCAGATTTATTATTCATTATTTTCAATAAAAACCTTTTCTATCGTTACTTATCTCCACAAATCATACAATCTGCATAAGCAGCAAAACATAAAATCCACTTACACACCAAACTCACACGCGTAAAAAATGTAGTCCGCTCTCTAAAAAATAAGAAAAAAGTGAAACGACAAAGCGCACCGTCTCTTCCATTTCCAAGAAAAGCTCTCAGAGCATCGGGCGTAATGCCCTTAAAAAAGCCCGAGAAAAATCAATATGCGCGCTTGCGTCGGTGACACAAAAGCGGCGAATGCAATCAGATATATAGACAAGACGAAAATCGCATTAAGCCGGCTGGCATCATCCGCGCGCTCGTCGATCGCAATCTCGACTTCTTTATCTGCGTCCCATTCATTGACATTGTCATTCTCGGCGATGCAGCCGATTACGTACATGTAATTTTTTCTTCAGCTATATACGCCGGTATAATAGCCGATAGAGTCATATTCGAGTCGCGTGCCCGTCGTATAATAGCCATAGTTGCGTGAAAGCCAGCGTCGATTAACAAGCGCGAGGATGCGTGTGTGGATATATGGTGTTGGAACGGTATGCTCAGCATCCGAGAAGAGATGTGATGCCTCGCCCTTTTGAGAGCGATGGGAAGAGCGGTATTTAGGGAAATGTTTTTTTGTGAGTGGAGGATGGTTGGATTTTTGTTTAGAAATTGATGAAATTATTTGGTAATGTAGGAAATAGAATTAATGAATGTAATTTTGTAAAGACATTGTTATAATGGTATCGTAGCAGTATTAATATTGTTTCAATATTGACGCTAATAAATATTCAATCAATACATAAATCGGCTAAATTCACCAATCCAAAAAAGACTAATACAACCAACATCAATCTCTTCAGCAAAAGCTTTAACATACCCAACAACAATACACTAAAAAATTCTCAACCATCTTGAAAAATCCTCGTACCACATAATTCACGGGATATATCTGACCTACGGCATCTAATTAGCTAATTTGAGCCTCCAGCTCGGTGCGCGTGTCATCCGAGGCGAGGAAAATGCGATCAGGGCCGGGTACCGGCGATCGTCATAGAATTTATGATGAAGCGCATGTCCGCTCATCTACACGCGTATAGAACCCCGTGTATAGACGCGCACGCACGTGACCTTCGCGAGGACGTCGCCAGACGAGAGCTGACTCCTTAAACGAGTAGATCCTTTTCACTCTTCTTTTTTTAAGGTCCATGAACAGACGAGAGCGGTGACATCATCGCTGAACGGATTTTTTTTTTTCAATGGGTGGGAGTGTTTCTGTGATTTAGCGTTTTATGTAGACGTCGTTGATTTAGTTTCTTGGTTTTATGAGGTAATTGTTACAGAGACGACATTGTTTCAAATTAATTTTTATAATATGTAAATAGTATAGAGTTTTGTACAGTACATGAATCTCGATAGCTTTATCAGTGCCATTTGTAACTCTAGCTCGATGAATGCGTAATACGCATAATTTTATTGTTTTTTCGCGTAACAGAGTAACGCGCCGGCGCTCGATGCTGATTAATTGCGCTCGTGTAACTTCGTAAATTGGTTGGGATCGCTCATTGAGAGCCGGTGTCCTGCGGTAAATATTAATGACACGCGACCCGATTGTAACCGCGTCGTTCATGAATCATCAATGAAAATATTTGATTACGCCGGGAGTCGTTTCGCAATATCGATTGTATTTTCAAATTGACGAATCCTGGATATTTATACACTAGGTGATTTAAGTGACACGAACAAATTGGCCGTTATTGTGTCCGATTGTTTTGATTGATGCCATTGATAGGCGAGATTCGAGCTAAGGATTTAGCTTGTACTTGAACTGTTTCTCGGCTAGGGAAAACAAATTAGAAAATTATAACGATGATTCGCTGTGTCGCGCGGGAGATGACGCTTCGTTTTACTTCATAATACCTAATTTAATGAATCAAGTGGATTTGAATGTGGCTGATGAATGCTTGTTGTTAATTTATGGTTTGCATTCACTTGAACAACGCATTTTATGCAAATAAGTGCGCGATTGAATAAAGTAAAAATTTACTCCTCCCACCTGAACGAAAACATTGAAGACGCAGTAACTCATTTTTAACATTAAAGAATTCATAAAAATAGAATCAATCAGCATAACTATTCCGAACAGTTCAACCTCGAGTTCAATACACTGGCTCTGAAGCCTCCTCATCGAAAAAAAAACCATCATTGCGCAAGCCGAAAAACTGTCATTCTCCATCCGTGAGAGTATGATTAACGAAGTGACAGGAAGTGCTCTCAGAGCCCACTCTATCCCTCTCTTGCTCGAAAAACCAACAGAATTAGCATCCATTTAGCCGCTCAAACAGAGGAAGCAGACATCTAAGGCCGGCGAATTATTGACACCGCTCCAGCTCGTGCGCGCAAAACGGCTAATCACGTTGCGCAATCGGGAGTAGAAAGAAGACAAAAAAAAAACAAAAAGAAGAGCCTCGAAAAGCCAGAGGCAAAAAGGAGGAGGCCGAAGGATCGAGAGACAGAAAGAGCAAAAGCGGCCGGCGTGGGCCAAAGCGAGCGAATAGTTTCTTCCGGTCCGCCGGACGAGAAGTTTGCGGCGGCGTCGCTCTCTCTCTCTCTCTCTCTCTCTCTCTCTCGGATGTATTCAGCAGAAATGCTGCTGCTACTGCTGCTGCTGCTGCTGCCTGAAATCCACAGCGATCCTGGCTTGTGCGTGTGTTCCCGGGGGCTGCGCGCGCGCGCGCACGGCAAAGCAAATTATTCACACTCAAATGACTCCATTTCAATATCGGGCCGAGCGAGAGAGAGAGAGAACGAGGGACAAAAGAAGGGCGAGATGCCTGTCTCCCTCCTGCACGTTTGCATTCGCCGGCGCTCTCTCTCTCTCTCTCTCTCTCTCTCTCTCTCTCTCTCTCTCTCTCTTTCTCTCTGTCTGGCGCGATGCCTCTGTGTGTATACGTCTGCACACAAACTCGCTCTATCCTTTTCTCTTTTTTGATCTCTCTGGCTCTCTCTCTCTCTCTCTCTCGTTTACTGTTTCTCTCTTTAACTTTCCGTCCTTTTCCCCCTTCTGGCTGCAGGCTCGCTCGCTGTCTCGCTTTTTTTTACGTATAAGCGTTCTTGTTTTTCCTTCTTTTTTTCTACCCTATTTTTGTCTCTTACATCGAGAGCAAGAGAGAGAGAGAGAGAGCGGAGGAGCGCGCGTGTGTACAACCCTCCCCGTAGACAAAAATGCGCGCTTGCACGTAATGTCAAAGTCACGTAAAGCAGGCCTGCATTGTGCAAGGGTGGAAGCTAGAGAGCCGGAGATTCGGGCTCTCGCTGTCTGTCGCTGCTGTATTCTCTGTCTTTTCATCGGGCTCCGAGCTACAAATCGCCGTAATTCACTTGCTGCCGCGTATGACGCATAATTTCTGTACATAAATTACCGCAGCATTAATGTCAGATAGGAGATGAAGGGTGCGGGATGGGATAACATTGACGGAAAAATTGAGTAAACGTTGTCTTGCCGCGATTTATCAATTTTGCGAAATGAATACGCGACTTTGAGCGTTTGAGTGATCACCCATAGTGTTTATAAATTTTATATTATTATTATGTATACGTATTTAATGATTTTTTATTATTTTAATGGTTCCATTCATTCAGGCGATTTCTCGATTGGAAAGTGTAAGTTCTTTTTAGAACAATGTAAAAGTATAAGATGATGCGAAAACAATGTCCTATTTTTCTTTATTGCAAAACTACATTGCACTGAAAGGTTTTTCACTAACATCTTGCAATAATTTCTTTCGAACACTGTATAATCCTAACACTCCCAAAAACTACACAAATAACCCATAACCGCATAAACTATTACCCGTAACCCATAACCATTCATTCACCTAAACCTACCCCCCTCTTCCCACACACCCTAAAAAACTTAAAAAAAACGCATCTCACTCTCGAAAAAATGAAAGAAAAAGCTACCCGCGGCTCTCCGCCTTGCATATAGCGCCAGTTCGCGCGTAATCGAATCTATTTAAGCAGGCTCGAGGAGTGGGGCTCCTCGGTTGTGCGGATTCTCCCTTGGCTTAGCCAGCCGAGCCGCGGAGGGGGGCCCAACTCTACGTACCTACTCTGTAATACGGAGTAAACTGGATTAATCGTCTATGAAGGGGCTAAAACAGCGCGTAAGCCCCCACGCTCGCGCATTCGTTCGCCATTCGAAGCACATATACATTGAGAGATTTCCCTTCGGGAGAATCAGGAACGCGCTCCCAAGCCCTTTTAGAATTTGTATATACGTGTGCGAATGCCTTTTCGCGAGAGGAGCTCATAAGCGGGAGTTTTCTAGAGGTGCGCGCTGCTTTGGGAAATTTATATCGTTCGGGGATGGGTATTGGGATGGTTCGTTTGGATGCTGCTTTGGGTTAGTTCGGGGATTAGGTGGGGGAGCCGAGGTGCTTGGGTTTCGCGGCTTGGGAAGTTGAGGGAATTGGGAAAATTGGGATTAGAATTGATTTGGGGGCGAGGGGTTGTGTTAAGTAGAAAGAGGCTGGATTGGCGAGACTTTTTTTTTATCGTATGTGTATCATTATCGTGGAAGTCTGTCGATTATTGAAATTAGTTTTTTTTTGGATTGAAGATGGGATTGAATGCATTTAAGAATAGTTGAGTGTTTACAATCAAAAACTTGTGATTACTTTTGTTGCACTTTCGTTGTCGCTTTTTTTTTAAATAGAAAGTTGGAAACCTGAATTATGTATGAGCATCAATTACTAGTTAAGAAACTACGGCAAATTGCCAAACTATTTTGTAGACAAAAAAATAATTCCTTCGTACGGGACTAAAGTTGCGTTTAAAAGAAACTATATCACTCTGTTGCAAAGTACACTTTGCAAATACCCATTCATCAAACTCAGGACGCGTATACAAGAGTACAAGTGTATAAATTACGTTTATTCACTAGATTAAAAAAATCAGTTGATAATAAATCTGTCGTACAAATAATGAATAAATTTATTTTTTAATTAATCAACATTTCTACTTTAACAAATCGAAAATTCAAAAACTAAAAATTTTTTTAAACAATAACTCTCACAACACCTATTCCCATACTTAAATTCCTCCTTATTTGCATCCTCCCATAAAAAACATTAACACAACCCCTTACCAATAACTAAAAAAAAACCAAACATAAAAATATCTTTCCATCCAACAATAAACCTTTACCCAAATAATCAGCAATAAAACAATCACAGCATCCTCAGCCCCAAGCACCCATAAACAATCCAATCTCAGCGAAAAATCAAAATTACTTTAACGGGGCGAGCTTCTCGGGAGAAGAGAGGCGACAAATCGCCAGGCTAATGTCGTAAGCGAGCCTCTTTGTCGCGCGTGCGGCGACCCAGTAATTGTCGGCTGCGCGCGCGCGTGACCGGCCTGCAGATCGCGTGCTCCTTTTGCCTGGCGGCGCGAGCGCCCGAAATGAAGAATAACAAACCGCATCATCGCCGGCTTTGTTTTCTTCTCCTTTCCTTTCGCTTTTTCTCTTGCTTACCGACGCCTTTTTTTGCTGTTTGAGATTGAGAGATTTTTTCGAATGTTGGAGGTTTCTTTGTGTTTGATTGATTTTGTACGGTTTTTGCTTTTCGGTTGGATTTATAATTATTGAAATTAATTCAAAATTTTAAGGTTTATTGTCATGCGTAAGATTCTAGGTCATAATTGAAATTTTACGAGCATTATACCGTCGCCGAAAAAAAAAAATAAAGATAAAAAAAATCAAAATTCTATTATAAACCTTATACATACTACACAAATTAAACTTTTATCGCCGCATGCATCATACAATTTGTATGAATCGTACATCGAGCAGCTCGCGCATCATACAGCGCATTCTTAAAACATTAAAATATCTCTCGATTACCCAACGCTCACAGTTTCACCTCTGAATAATGCCACCTTCGCAAAAACATAAATCACCAGCCCGTCGAAAATCAATTTCGCCACAAGCCAAACCACCCCGCAACTATAATTCCCTCTCCAAACCCAACACCTCAGCCGATATAAATAATTCAACAAACTCTCCTGCACGCGTTATCTTCACCACTCCCGAAAATTTCCTATCGCGCGCATTTGCCGAGTAACACAACAGCGCTGTTCCCAGGGGAGCAAAAACGTGCGGCGTTTATTTGGCAACCAGTTGCTCCTCTCTAGACCGCGCGCATACTCCCAAAAGGCTACTTTTGCGCGCGTGCAGGCCGCGAATTAGGGAGAGTTACGAAATGTGCTGGAAGCGCGCGTGCTAGCTGCAAGGCGAGCCGATGATTGTCGAATTATTGTTATGGGTGGGATGGCGCCTTGGGTTAGGTGATCGTTATTAGGTGCGACCTTTTGGTGAGGTCGATGGAGGATACGTAATTTTTTTTATGGATATAGATTTTTAATGAGTTGGGTTTTGGTGCGTTGAATGTTAATATGTTTATCTATCTGATTATCTGTCGATATGGCCTTAACCTGCATTTTTTCAGTTAATGTAAAAATTATACAATAGTTAACATTAAAATTATGTGTATTATAATAATAAAATACGTATTGCTTATCAAATTCATTATACAGCTCATCACAATTCACAAACGACCGCAAGCCCCAACAAAACCATTACAACATTCCGAAATTTCCAACCGCTCCGCCAAATACGAAAAAAAATGTCACAACCATCCTTAAAAATCCTCACCAACCGCATCAATCCCCCCCTTAATCCAGCACCTTCCAAAACTCTCCTACGCAAATAAAAAAGAAACCCACTGCTCGCTACATCTACACTCATACACCTCTCTACCTCCAGCCCGTGGTATATACAGCAATGTACAGCGGAGCCGGGTACGCAGTCTGTCAGTCAATGTTTGCGCGTCTAACCAACCGTGGCGCCGAGCTGCTCCGAGTTTGCTCGTAATATTAGCGCGCCACTCGTTTAATCACTTTCCCTCCGGCAGCCCGGCTTTTCCGCTTTTCCGGCCGGATTGCCGCTTTATATCCGCGCGAGCGGGAGGGCTCGTCTTTGTGGGACAGTCGCGTTGATCCTTTTTCTTTTTCTTTTTGTGCTCGCGTGTTTTGTTGGCGGGACGGTTTTGTGAATGGGCTTTGAAGGTGGGATATGCTTTTTACTGTCGGATGGAGGGTGTGGGTTAGTGTGAATGGTTTTTAATTGGTCGGAGTGAGTTTTAATGTTGAACTTTTCGTTCGCGAGTAATTTTTGTGAATTATTATCTCTGTTGCTGATAATTTTTAACATAATACTTAACCAGAGATTACAGTTACGTAAATACATGAAATTAAAATTATAGCTCGCGCAGAATCATTCACGAAAACACCATCTAAATTACCTCCATAACCGAACTGCAGCCATAAATCCCAAACCTTCCAAGAAAACCATCCACTAATAATTCGAACCACAACGAGCCCCATCCAAAATCAGCCAGAACTCTGTCCGCGAAACTTCCTTGTAAACTCGATGAATTAAAGCCCGCGCAAGAAAAGCGGCCGAGAAAACACGCGTATATATACATAGCCGGTATTCTCCGCTCGGCAAGATCTCCGTGGCGCTCAAGTTTCGAGGAAAGGAGTAGGGTATAGCGCGCAATCTCGGGAAGAGAGAGCTTACTGCGGGAAATCGCGGAAAGGAAAGTTTTGGGGAGGCGAAGCCAGGCGCATTACCACCACGGGGATCTCTTAAGTATAAGGCTGGTAACGGCGGCCCACTTGCTGGAAGAGGGCGAGGAGGGATAAGGGAATGCGTGATTCGAGAGAGGATTTGAGAAAAATATGGGAGCGGTGAGAGGGGAAGGGATGTGGGGGTGGAAGGGAGAGGTGTATGTGTGTGTGAGATGATGTTTTGATTGTAGGAGTTGGTAAGAATGTTTTTCTTTTTTTGTTGTTTTTACGAATGTTGATGGTTAATTTTGATCATGCTGCAAGAAGTCCGATTAAATTTTTACTTGATCTTTCTTAATAGCCAGAGAAAATTCATCAGGCACATTCCCAAAACAAATCTTCCATCCAACCCGACTTTTCGTCCTTAATCCACAAAGATTAATCCACCGAAATTCCATTAAAAATTTAAAAACTTTCCCTTACCACAAAAAAAAAAAAAAAAGAAATCGCCTCTCACAAAGAAATCTCAAACGCGCCTGCAAAGTCGTGCCTCAAAAAAGAAAAAAAAAAAGAAAAACCGGAAGAAGCGAGCAGTTGCAAGAGTAGGGTGGGCTGCAAAAGGGCGCGAGCGAGCGGAACTTGGCGTGCGGGGGCGGCTGGAAACTCTCGCGCAAAAGTACATCGCGCGGCTCAAGAGGCCGGAAGTAATCGCGATCCACCCCCGCTGCTTTCTCGTTATATATTTAGTGGCTGCGGCGAAACTTCCGCGCGCGCGGGGGCCGCACGGCGAAAGGGCGAAGAAGCCAAGATTTTAGACTCGAGATGCGCGCGTGAATCAAAACTTGTTCGGGCCCCCGTGTACGTACGAGTGTAATTCTTGGGAAGAGCTCGGAAGCGTTTGTTATATATGCGTGAGTATGAAGTTAAGGGGGGGTTGAGAGAGAGGGAGTTTCTGGGAGGGTGAATTGCTCGGGAAAGGCGCGGATGTTGGAGCTGATGATACATGGCAGTTTAACGGTTTAACCTCTGCGTTTTAGTGGTAATTGAAGA
The DNA here is from genome assembly GCA_900480035.1 of Eupelmus urozonus. Classification (NCBI taxonomy): domain Eukaryota; kingdom Metazoa; phylum Arthropoda; class Insecta; order Hymenoptera; family Eupelmidae; genus Eupelmus; species Eupelmus urozonus. Next base: position 13,702 of record UELX01003714.1, read on the forward strand.
GGTGTTTTTAGTTAGTTTAGTTGTAAACGATGCTTTGCAAAGTTTTTGTTTGGAGTGGGTTGTTGTAACAGCGGTTATTACAGTTTACGAAAAGTCTGGTTTAATTATTTACAAGCTGAAAGATTTTACTTTGTACAAATTACAAGGGAATGGTAGAGCAAATTTAGACCGTGTAAATTTCATAAGTGTAGTACTCTTGTACAAAAAATACAGCGTGCGGGTCAAATGCACCTGTTGCTTTAACTGGGCAGGATCGGCCCTTCAAATTTTATCTTAATTACACGTTTAGCTGTAAATTAATTACCATCCAAGTAAATATTAAAAAATAATTTAATAAAAACAAAACTTAGTCCTGATCTAAAGCTACAAAAGTTAGAAAGCACATGCCAGCTAAATATCTTAACAAATTAAATAAACTAAAAGATTATTCTAATTCTTTTAAGTTATGATACCAATTTACACTCCATTGTGGTAAAATTTCTGCTCTTTCAAGTAATGAAGTCAGAGAATGGAAAATCTGTAAAATTATTACCATCTTAGTGGGTAAATTTTGTAAGATGATATCATAAATTTCCCTATAATTATAGTAAAGTTTATCAACCTGGATGGAGATTTTTTTAGAATTTACTACTTCAGTTCATGATATCCTTTTTCTTCAAACTAGTAATTTTCATCAAATATTTGTAATCTTAATCTTATTTGTAAATATAATTTGAATTAATCTTATTTGTATGCACATCAATTAAAATTTACAAATATTTTAAATAAAAAACAAAATCTTTAACACTATAAACTCTAGAACATTAACAATATCATAAACCTTTCAAAATCCAAAACTCTCATTCCACGTCCCATCTAACCCAAAAAAACTTCAACAACTGACCCCCCTCCCATCCCATTACATTTTCCCTCCCTCCAACCCTCTCCACCAAGCCCAACCTCGTAAAGATTACCGCCAGTAGTCGTTCAGCGCTCACTTGCCCGCTCTCTCCTGCCGCTCGTATAACATCAGAATTTGATTGAGTTGCGCATAAGCAGATTTGCCAGGCGCTCGAGCGTTTGCCGAAGCAAAGAGGATTGCCGCGCCGCGCAGCGACGACTCGAATCCCAAATGGAATACGTACCGGCGCTTCCCGAGAGCGAGAGGAAAATTCAAATGAGAAAACGATGCGCGGCACGCTCCGACAGTGAAAAAGAAAAATGAATTGATGAGGAGTTTGGGTTATTGTTAAGTGATTGATTTTTAAAAGCACGTTTCTAACGCAATAAATTAATCAGACACGCAATAACAATCAAACGCACTAATCTTACACCTACCTAAGAAGCAAGCATACCCAGCGTCTGAGAGCCTTAACAAACAGAAATCGCGCTTAATAACGCGAGCGTAGCTGCTTACGTATTCCAATAGGCGTCACGGCTGGCTGCACCGGCGTTTAATGGACTTTCCGATATTTCCTTTCACGAGCTTGCGCGCAAGCGCCTCCCGATTTACCCCGAGCACACATTTTCATCTCGCCTCCTCGTTTTCGTCTATAATTGCTGCGCTGTGTATAAAACAGCGCGCCTCTCCCATTAAGCGCTATGCAGTCCTTTTTTTCTTTTCAATCAGCGATAATAATTGCGCGATTAATTCGACTCTCGGCTTCGAGGCCCGCTTTCAATTTGGCGCGTTTCGATTTGCAGATTTTAAAGACTTGTGTGAGCGTTCTATTTTTATGGGAGCGCTTCGTTAAGATAGCGGCCAAGTCGTTCAATTACATTTTTAAAAACGACGAAATTAATTCGTTTCTCAAATTTTACTTTTATTTCGTTTATCTCGCCATACACCCAAAGCTGCAAAAACGTCCCGGAGCCAAAATAACAGGCCCAAAGAAAACGAGGTGTCATCCCCTCGGCGAGGCCGGATCACTCGCGTGTCATCATCTCTCTCCGCGCCAGCCAATGAAACGCGAGCCATGGCCGCCGCTTGTCTACCTGCACCCTAATACAATCTCGGCGCGTTCTCGATTTAAAAACGTCGTAATCGCATGTATGTATACACTATGGGGTGGCTCCGAGGTGTCATGGCGGAAAGAGGGCTGTGCTTATATAGGCACTTTTTTTTTTGTCTGACGCACCCTAAGCGAGAGATAGAGAGAGAGAAGGTCGGGTGTGAATCGAGCTATTATACGTCATTAGCAGCTTCCGAAAAGCGGCCCGGGAATAATAGGCCGTTTTGTACCGACGCGTATGCTGTAGGGCTTTGAACGATGCGCACACAGATGTACAGTTTTCGGTGGATGTTATGCGAGGATGGGGCTTGTTATTAATGTTTGCGATTCGATTGTGTTGTATGTAATGTTGCGAGCGCTAGCGGTATGGTGACTTGGCTTTCAGTCATGGTAATAGCTTTTGAGGAAACGTTTATGCAGATCTCGTTGATGAATTATCCATGAGTAGTACGTACTTACACTGTAAAAAATCTGGTTTTTATAATAATATATGAAAGTTAGTTCAGACTATACCCAAACCAACCAAATCTCCAAGCGTACGAAAATCCATACCACCTCATTACACCTCACTCACACACATGTCCCCAAGAATCCCCTTCGCGCTTATAAATCACGAATCCCACCATAATCCGCGTAAAATTCGTATATAAACGCGCGCGGTCGTAAAGTCGCGCAGCGCGCCCACTCGAGCGTGAGGGCCTAATATCTCGTCAACCTGAGCCTTCAACATTCCCCCCTTGGACCATTTTCGTCTAACATCTGTATCATCGCCGATGCAGCGGCGCTTTGTGATGCCGAGACCTAGACTCGAGTGCATCTGCCTATTATATATATACCGGGTTGACTGATGACGCGAGCTGCTGGCTCTTTTTTTTGTAAGAGCGTTTGGGAGGAGAGCGCCGATTTTACGGAGAGGCCATTGTTAAGTGAGTTAGCGCGATTCGATACGCGAATGATACGCTGCTTGGTGGGTCGGTTTTTTTTCGAGAGGTGCGAGAGTCGTTTTGTTGGACTGATTGGGGAGTTGAGAGGATTGATGTATTAGCGTGGCGTGGAGGAAAAAAATTTCTTTGTGAATAGATAATTAAAATGATACGTGATGTTCTGCTTTTGATTTCTAGTTTTTATTGAGGTAATTTTTACAATTTATTAATTTACAAATTTTCAACTATATCAATCCCAACCTCGACCAAACAAAAAACACAGCTCGAAATACCAATGGCGACTTTTTCCCTCCACCTATCCGTCCACGCGCCTCCTCAACGCCGAGCCGCTCCAGAAAGCGTACATAAGGTCAGGGAATCGGCTCGACAATGCAATCAAACGCCATTGTCGCAGCGCCGACAATACAGCTCCCCGAGAGCTTCGGAGCTTTATAGCGCGTTTAGCTAAGTGCGCCAGCGCGCGCGCGCGCCGTAGCTCCATTATTAATGTTAATAAAGCCGCTAAGAGCGGCAGCTCCCCCCGAGAACGAAAGCCATTAACCGTCATAAAGCGACTTTTCTCTTTAAACTTTTTTTCCGCCGCTCGGCTTCGACGTTCCGCGACTGTTGCTCGCTATGCAGATGTGCGCTCGCGGAGCTGGAGTGACAGTTTTTGTGTGGGATTTTTTTTTGTGGAGAGCTTTTTTCTGGTTTGGTTGTGTGTGAATGTGAAGACTTGATAAAAATGCTTAATATGAACTATAATGATTGGTGCCTGTAATGCTTTCTTCTGGTCAAAGTACAAATCACAGACAGAACTAAAATTCCAGGAGAAAACGTTAAACGTTCCTCCCACCATCAACCACCTTGCCCAAACATCTTTAAAAAGCTCCAGCCCGGAATCCATCCACGCGACCTGAAAGCCCGAAAAAAGAGCCACTTAGACTCTTTCTCCTCCGAAACGATCTCGCACACAGACACACACTCCTCTCTCGCGCAAATATCCAAAACAATGACTTCCGTGTAACTACGCAGACATACACTCGGCGCGCATGAGCGAGCAGAGCGCGCTGCTCCACTTTTGGCCTCGTGTCGGGCCATTTAGTGGCCCTCGAGAGCCAGCCGGAGCGTGCGCGTGTATATATAGCTCTCTTCGCTCGCTAAAAGAGAGAGAACAGAGGTAGAGGTTTGTATGTACGCGGAGGTATAAGCGAGGCGTTTGCCCGCGAGCGTTTTTAGTCCTGCGTGCACGCGCTGGCTCTTGAGGGCTGGCTATAAGTTTTCATCGCCCCGAAATATGAGCGACGAGTCTGAGTGCGTGGATGTGTAGCGTTTGCGAGTAGCTCGGGTTGTATGCGCGGTTGACTTTTGTTGCTAAAAGAGCGATCGGGTTGGTGAGTTGCAGGTTTAGGGATGCTGCGGGTTATGTATGTGTTTAGTTATACTGTTTTGGTTATTTATTTTATTTTTGTTATTCGATAAATTGCATAATTTTTGTATATTTTTTTTTTTTTTTTTGGTAAAAGAAATTATTTTATTACTTAAACATTAAAATCTCGCCAAAAAAGCTTCACCCCATCAGCGCAAATCACCCAACTACCTTTCAACCCTCATTACAGAACCGTTGAGACATTCCCTCTCCCAGCTGAAACCTAACTCCCCACACACTTAGCCCAAACAAAACAGTCCTCGAGCTCGCGAAGAGGGCAGCGCTCTCGCGCCTTTAAAAAAATATAATGACGCGCGTCGTTTTTCTCGAGATCTCTTCAAGATCGACGATACGCCGCTCTCTCCTCCTCGACGTCATTGTTTTCTCACCTCCCCCCGCTTTTTTTCTCCCGCGCGTCGACTTATCGTTTTCCGCCTCTCGGACCTCTCGACTCTCTCTCTCTGTCGAGTGCGCGTCGTTATTTTTTGCCGAGCCGCGCGCGGAGCGACCGTTTAACCGGTGTGCATTGTCGGCTTTCTCTCTGCAAAATCGACGGGAAATGAGCGCTGGGCTGGCGCGCTGGTTAAAAGCTGGTGCTGTAATGCGCCAGTGGGTTGTATGGGTGGGTAGGGTGAGGTTTGATTTTTTTTAACCACGGTTGGTTGAGGAGTTTGCGCGAGCGTTTTGACTTTATGATGTTAATTAATGTTAACCGGTTACGAATCGATCCTCGCTGACATTTCTCCATTTGAGTTACTAAAACGTAATTCACGTAAACCAAGCTCAGAAATAAAACAGAATCTCAAATTTCAAATACTCCAACCAACCCATCGAAAACCATCATCACAAAATCAAAAAACTTGTCAAAACCACCCCCTAGCCCAAATCCCCCCTGCATCTGCAACCCTGCAGCACCTCAAGATAAAAACACATCTCAACCACGAAGCTGTCGGCCCGCTCTTTGCACTACGGAGACACAGGGCGCATACCTATATACCTATAGATCCGCGCGGCGCCGCAGCCGCCATCACGCTCGAGCGAGCTCGCGCCGCGGTTGGTGGATGTTAGCTCTGCGCGGGGCCGAGGGCGAGCTGCCCCCCTTCTATTCGGCTGGGAGGGGATTATTATATGTACAGCCATCGGGGGAGCCGATGTGGATGTGAGGCCTTGCCTGTGTTGGTGGAGATATGGTCAGAGCGCGTAACAGAAGGGCGCGATTTTGGGCGATGAGCGCGCGGTGTTATGGATTTTTTGGGAGACTGGATGGAGAGAGATGATGGGTATAGTGTGGATTTGTGGGTGTAGTTATGGATGGTGAGCGTTGCTTTTTTTATGCTGGAAGTATGGGTTAAAATCGTGAGGTTGTTGGGACGCGTGGCACGTGTAATTCTGTTTGCGTACTTGGGTTTTCAGTGTTGCGTGTATTTTAGAAAAAAATTTTTTAATTTCATTTTGCTACGATTTTTAAATTTAAAACACGAGTAACTTAGCATTATATCCAATTGAAAATTAACACGCGCAAATGTTCAGCATCGCGCACCGACTTGCAAACTCAAATCATCCGACTACATAATATTAAACTCCTGCTAATCTTCACAGCAATATCTCTTTACCCAGTAGCCCTCTTTTCATCCTACACGCGCACACAATACAATTATTTTTCGATTCACATCCCGAGATCCAAATCGCATCCAATCAACGTAATCCAAATTAAACCAGAACTATACCTCCGAAATCCACGCCTCAACATCAACCCACCTCCCAGCCGAAAAAACCTCAGCCACCCCCGCAACAACCACCCCCACAAATCGTTCCAAAATTGAAAATCTCCAGTAATAGGCTCGCCCGCTCGTTACAAACTGCCTGAGATAAGCCGACTCGCACTGCGCCAGCGGCTCTGGCAAACAGCCACATCCCCCCCAGCTTTCGATCCCTATCTCTTTCTCGGCAGTAAACTTCGCGCGGATTATGCGAGACTCCGGCCCGCGGGCCGAACTTCGCCGCGAGACTATTTCTGCATCGCCTTCCTCTCTAAGTCGTTAAATAGCGAGTAAAGAGCCAGCCGAGATTCGAGGGCCTTTTGCATAAGTAGGAAGACGGAGAGGCGGAAAACGACGAGCCGGTGTTTAATGCGTCGTTTTGTTTGCTGCGCGGCTTGCAGAGAGGGAGCTGCAGGAATTAACGTGTTTGTACGGCCGGGAATTCGGGATGTTTCCGGGGATGTTCTTTTCTTGTTTTCGAATTCTTTGGAGTGAAGCGGGTGAGTGGGTTTTTAAGGGATGAGGGCTGAGGTTGTGTGTTTCGAGGTGTGTATGCTTCGTTTTGGAGAAGAATTGGTTTTTTAGTCGTGATTATCCGATTAGAGAATTAAGTAGATGTAATCAAATTGTCTTATTATTAATACAATTATGATGGGCTAATAAAACCTTGTCAGAACCTAAGAAACCTTCCAAAATTAGACTTACCTAATAAAGTTTCCACTCGACTAAACACAACAATAAGTACCCTAATCAATGCATCACATCCCACAACTCACACCGCCTCTTCAAACAAACAAGAAAACACGAATTATTCCATCCGCAAAAAACCTTTAATATCCCATGGCGAGAAAAAAGATGAAAAATCCCAGGGCGCGTTTACGCACTCGAGGCGTATCCAGCCTCCCGCTGGGAGCGTTATATTTGCGGCTATGGCGCGCCGCGAATTTATTATCGCTTTGCGCCGCGAAGCGCGCTTATATATACGAGAAAAACGAACGCCGCCGCTTTTTTTCTGCGAAAACGGATATTTACGCTTTGACTCTTTAAGCGTGATATTTATAACGCGAAACGATTACCTTTTGCCGCCGGGAAATATGGGTTTTCACGTAAAAGGTTTCGCGAATATTGCTGTTTAAGAACCTGTATTGAACGTAAATGGAAATTCATTAGAGGAAATAATAAATTCAATGAGGAAGGTGTTTTAAGTTTTATACGAGATTTATTATAGGTGCCATAAAAATCATATTGGTTAAGCGTTAGAATCATAGGAAATAGAGCTCGATAGGTCAGACACGTGTTTCTCAATTAACGAGCCATACGACACGGCTCTGCTAAGCGTCTCGAGAGCTAGTTGGCATGAAAGCGAAACGTAGGACAAGCGTCGCCGCTTACTCGCTCCGTCGGCTGCGAGGGGGTTGCTATAGCTTTCATTAGCGAACTCTGGCCCTCCCTCCTATATAATATTGAAGCTATTACATTTTGATACACGTATATAAAGCAAAAATGACGTCTTCAGAAAATTAAAAATCAATTAACTCTTAACTCAACCATAAATAAAGCTCGCTCTCCAAAAAAGCTCGCCCACGCAACTACGGCATTCCAAAATCAAAAATCAACCCTCCTATACCCATCCACACACACGTCCACAAGGCAGAAAGACAGGGCGATAGAGGGAAAAGAGAGAGAGAGAGAGAGCGACAGCCGCAGAGCAGTGCGCGCTCCAGCAAGAAGCGGCTTGACAGGCTCGTGCTGCGGGGGAGGGCGGCGCGTCGTCTTATCGCTCGCGGGGGGGCCGACTTCCTTGCTCTACTCCCCCCCTAGCGCCGTTCCCGTCGCGATCCAAAAGCCTCGCGCGGCGCGCTCAGCCAGAAACCGACGATAAGGTTTCTCCCCCCCACCCCCTCAAGGCTCGTTCCGCTCGTTTATACGC
>UELX01003715.1:0-21734 GCA_900480035.1 Eupelmus urozonus
ATTCCAAAAGACCTCAAAATAAATTCTTTCACACCTCCAAACCAATTTCAGCTCCCCTCAAAAAACCAACAATTTAATTAACAAATTCCAAAACTATTCTCCCCAATTCCAAAACTCCCACCCCAAAACCCCCTTCCCTCACCCCACCTAATTATCCACCCTTCATTACTCAACCGAATTCGGCTCTATATTTACCCTCATCCACCACCACCCGAAAAAAAGCATCCAAAAATTACACCCACAAACACAGACACACCCCCTCCTCCCCAACCAAGCGTAAAACGTGAATGGTAAACGGCCGCGGTATTATCGCTCGGTATACACGCGCGCTTCGTTTGCCGAAAATCCGCTCCGGCGCGGCATCAAACAATTGATAAAGTGCAGGCGTGCAACGAAGTTAAAGCGCTTTGGCGAAAATTAACGAAGGGAGGCCGGCGCTAATTGGACAAACGAAAATTATTTTGGCACCAATTGAATTACCGCTGCGCGACTCCCACTCGCGAGAGTGCGTAATGTCGTTAGTTTCGTAGATTAAGCGCACGCGCTTTTTTTTTTCGTTTACGCGTGGCTGTAGCAGTGCGGGGACGGACTTTGAATTTTTACGGATGATTCGGGTGAGAATAACATGAGCGTAACAAGACCTGTTTTTTTTCTTTTTGAGGGGCTGGGTTGGTGCGCAGGTGATACGGATATGTAGGACGCGGTCTGTTTAATGTCCGAGCGGGCGTGTTTTTATTTGGATGACGGTACACATGTTTTCGCGGAGTCGAGGAGAGCGTGATTTTTAGTTTCGGAGGAAATAGATGCGCTGTGTGTGCTTTTCGAGTGGAGCGAAAATTTGAATTTTTTTTCTTCGTGGGAGGTGTATTTATTTTTTTAATATTAAATGCAAATGCGGATGTCTGAAACTCGGTGGGTTGCGGAATGTTGTTTTTGAGAAAATTAATGAAATTTGGATTACTGTATGATTTTGGTGTGGGACTTTGATATTAATAATTTGATACGATGTTAAAGCGTTAGCATTAGTTATGAGAACGTATTTTTGTAACTTACTTAAGTATATAAAATTTGAAATCGGATAAAAAAATATATCACTTCAAATTGTAAAATTATCATAGAGCTTATCTCTTACATCTGACCGACTGCGTCAATCATTATAATAACCATACTCTATGATTAAAAGCAATTGCATATGGAACATATAAATTAGAAACCATTATCGTATCGCTAACATTTTAATCAACATTATAATATTCAAATGAAATACTAAATGCTAGGACATTAAATTATCCAGCCCCGATTAAATCCTTATAAAGCAACATTACCTACGGCTGAACTATCAAATAATAAATGCGCCTCATTAATATAATTCACCTCACTTCGATTAATATTAATCTTTTCATCCCCCCAGCTATACGAACAATAGCCTCCGCGAGAACGGAAAAAGGCGTTCGTTATTCCTCAAACATCATTACCGTCGAGATTTAAAATATTGGCATCGAATTAGCGCAGCTCATAAAAATAATCCCGTAGGCTTATTATCACTCTATATCAACTGCCAAGGCAGCTGCAGTGACGGATAGTTAATCGTTCTTATATTAACTCTCGGAAAAATACCAAGCTGAAATCTCCACCACGTCTATTTTTCTTTCAAGCCCACAGCTAGACATTACTATGTCCTCGTCGTATACACTTTCATCATCATCACCATCATCTCAGCTACCAGTGTATACGCAAGCTGAACCGCATGCAGGCAAAATAAGGCCGAAGGCGTTTCTCTCCGGAGCCCCTATGGCTCTCTTGGTGTACGCGCAAGTAGTAGTAGTACATTCCGAAGCATTTACGATCGCGCGCGCTCGCCTGCATCTGGTAAATAAACATTTACGGCTTGCGTTGATGTAGGCCGGGGCGCGGACAAATATGGCCGCGCAAACTGAAACGTTAATTTGCAGGCACTTATATATCGCGCACGAATAAACTGGGAATGTGTGGGTTACTTGTGGTGGATGGAAAGAGTTGGTTGTTTATGTAGGTTGGTTGTGGGGGGTTAATGTTTCGTGGTGCTGCGTTTGTTTAGAGTGTATTATTTTGCGGGGTTTTGATTGGTGCGTTTCGGTGGGGTGCCATTGTGATGGTTTGATGTTTGAGAAGAAAACTCGTTAAAATCTAAGCTGATTCATTTAGACGGTAAATACGGGCGTGATTGTGGTTAAAAGTTTGAGGTATGCTTTTTTCTTTTGCTGCTGACTAGTATAATGTACGAGTTGTTTTAAATGCTTAGTAACTGGGTTTGAAGTTGATTTATTGTCTTTTATGGTTTTGATTTTTAATTTTATATAAATAATAAAAATGTTTTCAGAAGTATCGTAAGGAAACATTAGTAATTTGTGAAAGCATATTTTATTATTTGATTCTGGTATATTGTATCTTTCAGTTTTACGATACTACTACAGTCTAGTCCAGTTACATTGATTTACACTGAAAAGTATACAGTCGATTTCAGAGAAAACAATATGAATCTATATAAATAAAAGCAATTAAAGTAGTATGTATTTAAATTGTATTGAGTTTATTCGAAAAACTTGGGAAGCAACTATTTAAAAATAAACCTATTTACTTAGTTCCCGAGAATACATATATTAAATAACAACTTTGCAGTGATTCTATGAATTTTATAACATACAGAAGCCCGGAAGCCTCTCAAAACGGTGGAAACTCCATTCCCAGAAAAAACTATCCAGTTACCTCGGAATAAACCAAAGATTTATTTCATTTTCTTGAAAATTTTCCGGAAATTTACTGATAAATTACATCTCTCGCTATTAACAACCGCGGCAGTCGCCTTAATTGAAAGCTGAAGCTCTTCGCGGAAACGAAGCGTTGACGCACCTCTATTATAAGAAAAGCCATGAAACGTTTACAACCCAGTCGAGCATCAAAACGCGTATTATACGACATCTCCACATCAAACGGCCGCATACTAATGCAGCGGCTCCTGCCGACGACCAAAACTCACCGCGCTCGCGCAGGTAGTAATTCCGAACTCTATAGTTTGTTGTTTGAAAAATTTTAAAGACTCGAGAATCGAATGATGATTTATAATACAATTAATAATTATTTTTAAGAATGTTTTTGCAACATTACAGATTGATTCGTCATAGAAAAGTTGACTTTTATATTTAAGAATTCTATCTGAACTTTCAATGATCATATCTCAAAATGAGGCAAATAAACCAACCGGAATTTCACAAAATTATTCTCCACTCTCCAACCCACGAGTCTCTTACATTTCCCAAACAACAATCCACATCCTGGAAAATTTCCAGCTTAATACCCCAGCTCTCAAGCCACGTGTCTAGTCGCAGAAGCGTTTCCGCAACACTCACCAAGTATGTGCTCGGCGCGGGTTTGTCCCTGGGGCCTGGTCTCTCGGCTCTCCATGACAGGCGCCTTGTTCTCTATGGCCCGGTTGCTCTCGATGCTCATCTCGTTGGTCTTCCAGTACACGGTGGCTATCGTCGCCAGGCACTTGATCTTCATGTCGCCGCGCTTGAAGTGCTTCGGGCGTATCCGGAACTCGAGGCCCAGCACCACTGTCTCAAGGCCCTCGCGGTCCACCTCCGTGATGTGGGGGCCGCGCAGGAGCTGCTGGTCGACCTGGTGGAAAGGAAGATGATTAGTTGATTGTCGGAAGGTTGTATTGGGTGAGTGGGTGGTGTTGGGGTTGGTTGTTTGGTTTCTCATTGGGGGATGGTAGTGGAGAGTTGAGGTGAGGTGAAATGCGTGGGTGTTAATCGATTGGGTCTTTTTATTGGCGTGTTATGAGTTTTTGTTTAGTTTTTTTTTTTTTAGAATGGTGAGATTGTGAGAATAAAAGTTATCGAGAGGCATTTTTTTGGATTTATTAGCTTCGAAATTTTATATAAACTGAATCTAAATTAAATATTAACAGGCTAACAAGACATAAAATTATACTCCCCGATGTTTTGCAAATTGTTTAGATTTATGAAGGAACGGTATGCCGGAGAAAATATTTTAATAGTGAAAAAAAAATATTAAAAATACTTATAAATAAACTGTCTCTCAGTTATCGATATGTCTACTGGCAATATGATACAGATATACCTTCTATTAGACACATCATCATAAACTGGAAGAGGTATCTTGGCTACTTGAATCCAATTAAGATTTAATTTATATATTACTCTTGTATGCAAAGCTAATCACTCCCGTTTATACCAAGTTGTCTTTTAATCATTTAGTATGCGATAGCATAAATTTACTTATATAGAATTCTATTTATATAGAACCGTAAATTCACCCGTTTCAATTTATAATGAATCGTTGTTAAATAAAGCTCTTACCTATAAATAATGAGCAAATATTTTCACTATAAATGGTATGCAAATTCCTCCAATTAAAGATAAAAATTTCAGTTCGAGGAAACTAATTCAAATTAAAGAACTTTAAATAACCAATATTTAATATTCTCATTGATTAACAACTGCTTTGAAAAGTTTTATTCCAGAAAAGTTTGAACAGCATAATTTATTTTTGCGTTTGCGCAAAATGTAAATATAATAAATTACTCCCTTATCGGTCTCGCTTAAAAACAAGCGCTATGCTAAATAATATTTTATCGCTTAGCTTTACAAATGCTTCGAAAAGACTATTGTACGCGTCGTCTGACCAAAATCGGCAGTGTTCTACTGCTGGATTCTCGCATTGTTCTCATAATTAGCTATTTAATTTAAAGTTTTGTTTTCTGTTTTACGTTGTTCGCCTTGTTATTTATAGTAAAAACACAGAATTGTTGTGATAGTTGTAGCATTAAAAACATATGTAACCTCAATCTATTTAGGTAACTTTTTAAATGAGCAAATAATGACAAATTTTAGGTTTCCGACTGTTGTTTTCATAGATTATCTCATCAGAATCTCTGTACATAAAAAACTCGTCAATCCAGTGACTATAATGCATTTCAATTTCCAGTAATTCTATTATTTTTTTTCTCGTTCCGTGCAAGACCCACCTTAATCGTGCCCCTTTTTGCATACGTCTGAGTAATCAAGATCTAGAGGCTAGAACAAATGCACCAGTCCCACTGAGCACGTTCCGTGGTGCAATTGATAATTTTAACTCTAGTCAACAAAAATTTATCGCTTTTGTTATAGCGTACCTTATTGCTGTTACGTTACTTTGTCGTTAAACAAGTTAACTAGTTTATTAATTAAAATTCAGTTGTAAAAGCGGAATAAAGCCTTCTTTGTTTTTAATTTTAAGAGCTTTTAAATAAATATGAAGAAGAAATATGCAATATTATTATTTTACTGAATGTAGAAGTAATTAAAAGCTATAATGGTTTTCATATCTCATTTAATTAATGGAAGTTCATTTTATTGCTAATACCAAATGAGATTGAATTTTAATATTAAATTTCTTTATACCGAATAATACTACGTTATTATTAATTAATTATATAAAATATTATTAATATATATTATGCGTAAAATTTTCAAATTTTCTCTTTATACTTTAATCTACTTTTAGTGTAATGCGAATGTTTCCTAGCAATATTTTAAAGCCCGACTTCACAAAATTAACTTGCAGAAAGTTTTGATGAAATGCGCTACTTTTAAGTGACGTGTATGAACTTTTAAAAAACCAAGGACTTTTAATTTTTTAAGCGAGTTTAAGAACGAGCAATTATTCTTGTAATTTACAATTGTACTGACTTTACGAGATCTTAAAACGAAATGAATGACTTTATTATTTAAATACCCCAGGAGAATAAGAATTTGCAGTAATAATTTTTCCTTTTGAGTATTAAAATAAATTTACAAAGAGGATTTCTCTTCGCCGTAAATCCTCTCTCATCAACGAAAATCGAAAACGTTTAATTACACATACTTTAGCAAAAGCACGAATCTCCATAAAAAGCGAGAAAAAAGACCGCAGAAAAGAAAAACAAAGCACGACAATCCCGTAATTTATAATACTCCATCCACGTGGCTCGACGTACAAGTGCCCCTGTCGTTTTTGATGTTTCAATTTCCAAGTTCGCTCGTGAGGGTTACGTCAAATATTGACTTTATTTAAAAGTTGAAATTACGCGCCGCGGAATATGAAATCTATGATCGATCGGCCATGCGCGTTTGGCGACGTCGGCCCGCTGTGTTTTGTAAATGTCAATTTTGATTTTTTTTTTTCGTCGAGCGACGATAGCAGCGAGCTCTGACGAATAAGTTTCGTGACAGGTGCGATTTCTGATTCTCTCGTTTGGATTTATTACCGAAATTTTGCGATTTAATCCGTCTAACTTGTTGCGATTCGGGTTTATTGGATATTTTTGCTGACGCCGGATGGATTTGGGTTTATTTTTCGAATTTCGATTTGGAAATGTGCAAATTTGATGTTTTTATAAAGCTTTATGGGAGCGGTGTGATTTTGTATATTTTTAATTGGTTCTTGGATTTATGAGCTGCGAAATATGCAATATAAAAGTAAGTAAATGTGCAAATAAATGCCTGTCTGTAAATCAATAAATAAAATAGTATTTTACGGTTTTGTAAAGCACCGGAAACAAAGCAGGTTTTTCGGGAACAGTGACTAATGACTGTGCATAAATAATACTTTCATGACATTGAAAAATTGTAATGCTTCCCTGTTATATTTTGTTTTAAATTTGACACGCGATGCATTGTCTTGTTTAATAATTGTTTTTTATTTAATATAAATCATGTGGAACAGGAATTGTAAAAATCAAAATAAAGTGGAGATTAAGAGACTTACTTGTCTGCAAAATTTACATTCAAACTGTTTTAATTAACTTTTCATATTGTAATAAAAGCTAATAATTGAATAAATCTACCTAATTATTCAATGAGAGCATTAAAAGTTCTACTTTACTAATATAATAGTAATACCTACCATAAAAAGTAATAAAGTTCTTTCTTTCAGCCGAATTTATGATCTCTCAGAAAATTAGAAAAATGATAACCCTTATTTACTCGCTACATGCCGAAAAATATGCAGCGGAAGATGCTTCAAACAAAAAAAGAATCGAAAATAATACACGGATTTGAGACTTTAAAGCCTCTTTTATTCCAACGTCGTAAAACTTTTGAAAATGGCAAGGAGTTTTTCGGAAAAAAGGGTCGTATTTTTTCAAGCCTTTGCAGTTTTATAAGAGTACGACTGGGCTATTTCTTAGAAAAAGTAGAGCAAGCAAAAAGACGAGGAAAAAAAAGAATTTCGAGAGAGAGCGAGTCGCACGAGCAAGCGAGAAAGAAAGACGCGCAAACCCGTAACGCTTTTCCCACAACAAAAATTGACTAGAGCCCAGGTAAACTCTATAATAATTAATTAACTCGCCAAGCCGCAGCGAATCACTTTAGTCCCCATCCCGACGCGAATTCAAAAACCCATTCATTAAGAACTTTTCAGAGTGAGAGAGCCTCAGAAAAGGGTGATTCATTCATCACCAAGCCGTCTAGCTGCGACTCTGGCCAACGTTTTCAACAGCCGTAGAGAAAGACAGAGAGAGAGAGAGAGAAAAAATGCAATCTCCGCCCTCGCAGTTAATGGCGTCTCCGGGCCAATTTTAATTATGTCCCCTCGATCTCGAGGGGGGTGAAAAGGCCGGTAATAATAATAATCGTAGACGGTCTTCGGGGGGTGGGCTGGCATATCCGGGGAAATTGCTCTAATCGAGCGAGCGCGAATTATCATCCAAGACGTCCCGGGACGTTGGTATATCCTCTCTAACCTGCTCCTTCTCCTCCCGCAGCGGGTCTGGGCTCTTGGAAATTGATTAGATTGGAGTTAGGAGGCGGAGGGGTTGGAGGCGCGTGCCCGGGCATAGATAGTATTGAGAGGGCCAGAAACTTACCGGATCGCCGTTAATGAACCAACTGAGCATCGCCGCGGGCTTGGACTTTGCGGAGGTGCAGTTGAACCGCACGACATCCGAAACTTGGTAGCGATGCTTGCCCTCTCTGCCTGTTATGAGGGGGCCCTGCTCCGGCAGCGCTGCAAAGTTTATGGATTCCTGTGTGAGTGAGTAAGAGAGAGGCGCGCTGGCATTCGCGGTTTATGTATACATACCCGTAGCGGAACGTGCATGCGTATACATGCATGTGTATACGATGAGTGGGAGGATGCGAGGATGGGAGGGAGATGAATTTTGGGAAGAGCTTGGAGGGTTGGGATGGGGGGTAAGGAGGAATCGATTAGGAGAGATTGAGAGAGAGACAGTGAGGGGAGGCTGAGGGTTAGGGATGTGGTGATGGATGAAAAATTTGAGGTGGGTTGTGAGATTTGATGGGCGGGCTGTTTGGAAGTGTGAGTATTAAATTTGGAAACAGGTTTGCTGGGTAGGTATATTGAATTTAAAGAAGATATTTTAGATCTTGTAGTGGATTTTCTTAAAGATTTTTTTCTATTTTTATTTTATGTGGCAATTTTTGAAGATAACGCGTTTTGATTTGTTCTTTTAAGAGCTTGAAATGTACAAATGCTATATAATAAACAGTAAATTGCTATAATAAACAGTAAATTGCTATAATAAATAATAATTACTTTAAAATGATGACACACGATCAAAATGCAAAAAATATATGAAATGGTTACTGAATTTGCAAAAAAATATTGCTAAAATTAATTTTTTTGGAGGAATTAAAAGGATATTTGTGAACGAGATCCGAGAGTAAATTAAGATCTAGTAATTAATATTGCCATAGCATAAAATACTTCAAAGTTACAGCCGCACGTTGCTCTGGCACATCTTCTTTATAAAAGTCGAGTGTTTAGTAGGAATATTTTTAATGAGGAAAATGTATATTGAAGTGTAATTAAAAATTAAAACTACAAACATTCATAATAAAGTTACCTTAAAGAAGATGTAATTATATTACACTTATTGTATGCTTTAACTAAGAAAATCTACTAAAATACCAAAATTCTCAAAAAAATTTATTCTTGCGGTATGTAGTACATACTTAACACTTTTCAATCAATTAAATTAAGCTGATTTTGTTTAAATTTGCATCTCTCTGTCTCCACATAAATATGAAACACAATTCTTTCATCATCATACCAAAAACAATCTACTAACTAAACATAAACTTTATCTTCACTACATCCTTCACCCCGTTCTACTTATAAAACAACATCCAGAACAAAACCACCTCCTCCACTAACTTCCATCCCATCCAATCATCACACAACCAACCATTCATCCACCACAAAAGCCATTCAACCCTCCATCTCCAGACAATCCCAATCAAATTCTCCACTCCACCCCCAACATCTCAGTCCCATATTCCTTAACCCAACCATTCCAACCAGTCCACTCTCTTTCCTCTTTAGCTCTCGCCAATATCAATTAACATTCGCGCCGCTAATCGGCTCTATACCTCGGCTCTCGACTATAAATTATCATTGCATTTACGCGACGATCTAATGCGTAATGCGGGTAAAGAGCCAGGCGCATGTGTGTGTGCTGTTGCGGCTCGCGTAACAGTTGCGGTCGATCGCGTATTGGCTCGGTGACGCGCAAGCTGGCTGCGGCTTGCTGTAGTTATCGGGCTCTTCGAGAGCCTTTTACGCTCTCTCTCTCTCTCTCTCGCTCTTTCACGGTAAAAATAGATGGAGTTTGTTATTTTGTTTTGCTTTCTTTTAGAGGGACTTTGCTTTTTTTCGTCGAGTGGGCTGGACGTGTCGATCGATCGAGGCTATGTCTTTTTAGAGGAGCTGTGTCTTGAGGGGTTAGGTTGGAGGTGGGAGAGAGAGCTGGGGACTTGGCTGTGGCTGGAGGCTAGGGTTGAGAGGATGTTGAAGTCTTGTAATCCGTTTTTTAATTTTTCTCGTGCGATTTTTCAAAATATGTTGTTGTTGCCTTGTTATTCTAATTAGAAACGGTAATTTGATGATGAATTTTTTCAGAATTAGAAGATGGATGGAAAATGTGAGCTAACGTAATAAAAAATTAACAAAATCCAACGTTCTTTCGAGTTAGCTTATTTAATACTAATGCCTCCCTCGTTTCGAAATGAAAAATGAAAACTGACAGGTGAAAAATGGAAAAACGCGTATAATAACCCAGACTATTTGCTGATTAAAGTCACGTAAAAAAACGTAAACGCAAGATTAAAAAAACCGAATAAATCATCATAACCCAGGAATAATCTGATCAACCCTTAATCACAAGACACCACCCTCACCAACCATCAAAACTCCAATCGATCCCACCTCGTCCCATCAAGATCCCAGCAAAGACCCAACATTTTCCTAAAGCTCACTAATAGCTCGCGCGCGTTTTCAAAATTCATTAGCTCCGCGCTTAATTACCCTTGCCGGCAGGCCGTCAGGGGCACAAAGCCACGCCGATCCATAAATAACGGCGCGCTAATGAAAAACCAACGAGTCGTCATAACTCTTTATAAACATCAGACCAGCTCCGCAATTAATCCGCAATATTTTCCCAGGCCTCGCGTTACACACTCCAATCCGCGCGCGGTAACCAGCTCTCCCTTCTCCTGTAATTACAAATTCGCGTCTGACGTACTCCTGATACGATTCATCCGCGCGCGGCCGACTCTCGACTTAATAACTAATTAATATATCAATCCGGGCGCGTTTCGAATTTCCCGGGGACTAGGCGTATGCGTGCGTCCGTCTATCGCGCCGGATTTGAATTATCGATTTTAATCGGCGAGATACGAGTGCAGGTGTATACACGTTAAAACGCGGCTGCTGGCCGGTTAGATAACGAGAGAGAGTGAGAGAGAGAGAAAAGATGTATGTGCGGAGCGTATGTTGGGGGATTATAGTGTGGGAATGGGGGGGGGGGTCTAATCTATGGGATAACGCGCGGGTGTTATTATGAATTCAATTTTCGCTTTGGAGAGCGCGAAAGAGCCGATGCGTGTTTACGGCTCGGGGATTCGGCTCGATGAGGCGTTTAGAGGTGTGCTTTATGCCTGGGTAATAAGCTTGTTTGTGAATAGGGAATGGGGTAGAGGCGATTTTTGGATGATTTTTTTTGTGCGTTTGGGTTAATTGGGGTGGATGTTTGTGCGGGGTTAGTTTGCGGTGGTGGAGATTAGAGTGGAGTTGAAGAATTGGATTGGAAGTAAAGGAATAGTTTTTGTTGAGTGTTGAGGTTTTATTAAATATTTAGATAAAAATATTGTAAGGTTGTAATGTGTGTACTTTGAATGAATTATAATGAGGTAAGAGCAACGTAAATTTTACATCATTAAGTTGTAGTTAGTTCTAAAGATTGTTAATTAAGCCAGGGAGGAAGGTATATATTAACTAACTTCTCGAGGTGAGGACATATTTTGAGCTTCATTTGAATTATTGCACACATAAAAATTAAAACTTTAACAATGTTAGTAACTTTAAAAGTTAATTAAAAAATTACATTTCATTTAAAATAATATATTTGCACTAGTGTTAGATTTTTAAATGTACACACGTAGAATGTCAGAAAAATATAAAATTTATGATTTAATTTTCGTGAAATAAATCGTTTTATTACAATTTTTCTGATGATAAGTTTAATTTTTCATTATGAAATGCTGCTATTTATTTATCAAAGAGGCAAAATTATCATAAGAAATTGCATCAAAAAGGGACTCTTTGAGAATGTACAAACAGAAAACAAAAGTCGACTATTTTTGCGTAATTGAATAGCCCCAAGGTATTTCATTTCAGGCATTCTCTTTAAAGGGAATATAATCACAGCTTTTCAGTTATTCATAAAGCTTTAAGAAAGAGCGAAAATTAATAAATTAATTTATTTACATTATAAACGCGAAAATTCAACTGAATTAAATTCTATTCAATAGATCCACATAAACCCTCTTTTATTATTACTAATCAATTTCCTTCTCTAACAACAAGAATTTATTATCACGATATCAGTGATAGAATATCCGTTCGCGCAGAACATACGAAACTCCGCTCAAAGTAGTAAGCAATTCAGTTTCGTACTTTATGTCATACTACACTACAATTTTCCCTGCATAGAAATTGTCCAAGTTTCGCAATCTCAATAATAACGCCAATTTCCCTTGTTCCGCTTGTTAAACTTCCTTCTTCTCTCGAGAAAATCAAAAACTCCACATGCACTCCCAACAGCAATACTCATATCGCATTCTTATCTTTCTTTTGCATTATTAGAGGAAGCGAAAGTTCGATCATACGTCTTGCTTCCTATCAAAATGCGCCAGACGCCGTGCGCGCATGTTTGACATCATTTCTATGCATGCGTGATTCTGGACAAAGGAAGAAAAGAGCCAGATGCCCAGGGGCTCGTGGTGTGCGTCTCTCGTATAAAAGCGTGATGTATTTCAGGATCAGATTCCGAGAAAGAGAGAGAGAGAAAGAGCTGAACAAACATTTGAAGAGGACAAATCTGGGGTCTGAGGAAATGGGATATAAATCGATTGTGATGCGATTTGAGGCTCTTGTTATTATTATTTTACACGGAGTTCGAGTAGAGCAAGTCGGGATGGCCAGACAGTTTATTGATTTTGATGGATATTCGCGGAATTTCAAAGTGTAAACGCTGTTTTTATGTCAGGACGAGTAAATAAATAATGCTCGCATTAATGGATTGATTATTTTGATATTCGAGATCCAGAAGTTTACGTCGTGAAATAATAGATCTTGATGCGCGGTAATCCGATTCTGTCGAAGCTGTGGGCAAAGCAACTTTTTTTAACTACTCGTTCATTTTTTATGAAGCAAACTTAATTCTCAAAAAAATATCCCTTGTCAAATTCATTTTATTTTTGGTATTTCAAAATCATGGACTACTGATTCTAGAGTAAGTATTGAATGAATATCGATAAAAACTTTCTGTCTATCAGTCTTCAAAGAACATTTATAAAACATAAAAAACTTATTGATCGCATTTCCATTAAAACACCGTTTACTAATTTTATTCTGAGAAAAATATTTTAAATATTTAACCATCCAAAAAGCTAAGGCTACCATATTTTTTCTTTCATCTGGGGTACAAAATTTTAAGTTATAGAAATGTTTTTGTATAAAGCGATGAAATATATTTAAATATCTTTTATGACGAGGAAAAAAGGATATCTTTGCCTTTACAGAATGTTAGAATGACGTTCTTTCAACATTGAAATCAGCGCTACAAAGAGATGTGCCCGCGGCATATTGGATTCATGACCTCAAAAAGAGATTTATACGACGTTTAAGATTATTTATCAAGAGAATAAATATAAAAAGGAGCAAACTTTACATGTAATAATGGTAAGCTTTCATCAATTATGTAAAATATTACGATTGATGATTATATTGTTCAAGCTGTATTTATTCTCACCAAAGAAAAATTTTCATAATTTACGAGAAAATAGTAAAAATTGTTTTCTCAAAGTTTCTTGATAACATCTGAAAACATTATCTCTTTCAAATAACCATTAACAGCCAAACTACTTACAAAATCCTCAATAACAAAACACCACTCGACGCTAAACCCACAATCACTCCAAACTCACAAAAAAGCAAATCCACTCAAACCCGCAAAAACAAAACACCTCAAAACCCATCATCACCCTATATTTACTACATCCAACATCGCCGCCCCCTCCTATATCAATAAATCAAAATCACTCCTGTAACAATTAACCCGGAGCAATCGATTAATTAATTAGTTAATTAATTAGTGTCCGACAATGTTCGGTCCAGGGCTCGTGAGAAGCGCTGCCACAAACGCTTCGCACTGTTCTAACACACAAGCACCTAAGCACACCGATATACATGACATACGCACACGGATAACGTATATAGAGCAATCAATTGATGCGTACCGACTACTACCATGTCCGAGTGATCGGAGACGGTCTGGAATGCCGGCGCCTCAGCTGAGACCTCGCACCTGTACCGGCCGGAGCTCATCAGGTTCACCGAGTTCAGCACCACTGCTCGCTCCGTCGAGTTGTGGATCTGTGGACAAGACAATAAATGTTTAATAAAATGGTTTAGTGAATATCGTATTTTTGCAGTAGTCTGCTTTTCTTTTTACGGATTTTTGGTATTAATCGAGCGGGAAAACTTGTGATTAATATAGATGGTATTGCGGGTATTGAGGTAGTGTTATAGATTTGGTACTGTTTAGGAAAGAAAATGACGTAGAAGAGGATGAATTAGCGGCTGGTTTTAAAGGAGGTGGAAGTTCGGAAAATTTAATTTTAACTGAAACTGAATAATCTGCTTTTGTAAAGCGGAGTCAGGATCGATTTTTCGATAATAACGGGGAGTTTTAAAACAATAATGCGGCGGGTAAGTGAGTAATGAAGAAGTAACCTTCTTGAACCTTATTCAGGTTGATTAAAAGATAATATCGACAGCTCTTGGAAGCGCCGGAAAATTGTTAACAGGCTCGATTTAATAACAGCATTAAAAGCGAGATCGATTTTAGCGTGCCACGGAGAATGTAGCTTTGCGTGCGCTCTGGATTTAATAAATTTTTTAATTGAGAAGCGCGTGTATATTTATAGAGGGAGGAATATCGCGGTGAATATTATACTATTTCTAATAATAAATGCAGGATATGTTTTTTTCGTTTAAAATATTTCTGTGTAGAAAATAGCAGTATATTTTAAAATTTATAGTTACATAGTCTCTTTTTTTTATATATAAATATTAATTTTTAAGAAGATATCTAAAACGAGTATTTAAGTGTTATAGATAGGAATCACTTAAAAAAACCGAATGTTGCCTTTAATGAAGAGTGAAATAAATCTTTAAATATTCCAATCAAGTTATTACTTTTTTATTTATCGTACTGAAATATATGTTAAGATTAAAATTCTCTATACAATATTTTCATCAAGTGAAAAATATTTCGTGTTCATGTAATTGAAATTTTATCTATTATTATCACAAATTGAATTAATTAATTTATCGAAAACAAGAAACTTTCACGGTTGTATAAACCAGGATACATGAAACGTCCATTAAATTTTTATCTGTAAATGTCTCATCAGGGGCATTTAGCATGATTATCGCTTTAATAATTCGAAAGCAATTTTGATGCCAGCTCTGTTAAGCAGTCATATTCCAATCGCTGTAAGTCCATATCTTCTATATTTGCCATTTCTAATTAAATCATGGTATTAATATCTCGTACGTTAGATATGTAGAGAGACGATGTATACGTTCCTTCTATGATTTGCGAGTGTAGGTATATATTCTCTATTCTAACACTGCGATTAGTATCTCGCTGTTGTGGGCTTCAAAGTGTCATGGAGACCGCATATCGATGCTTTCACCGAAAAATTTAATAGGTTTCTTTGTTTTTTTGGATTCTCCTGTCGGTTAAATGATTGTATCACTCTGTTCAGGGGAGTACTCTATTTTTGCGCACATGTTTAAGTCTACTAGAATAGATTGACAAGGAAATTTAACTTATTTATTCACTAGATTGTGACCTGAAGTTCTATACGAGGTGATGTTAGAGCTCAGAATTCAATTTTTTTAAATTCAAGGCGTTCTATTGCGAAAAACTTTTTAATCCTTAATAAGGATTCTATGTTTTGCCTTGTTTCTAATTTATTAATATATGGATGTATTTAAGAATTAATGACTGTTATAAATAAAGGTTGAAGCGAGAAGTGCGAATAATCTGTGAAAAATAAGGGCGCTACGCTGTGCAATTATGTAACTCTGATCTGACCCCAAAGGTAAATTTAATTCAATTTTTTAGTTTACATTCTCTGACACAGTTTTTTACTGTTTTAATTTTTTATCTACACACACAAAGAAAGTTTTATGTCATAATATTTGACACATTTCATTAGATCAGAACAATTTTGTCAAATGTTACTTTTTGATATTTCTTTAGTCTAAAACAGATTTAAGGATTAATCAATAGATAACAATGAAAAAGATGGAATAAGTAAAAACGGTATATGCAAAGAAGTTTTTTGAGAAAATTTATAATTCAGATAGTATGAGTATAACTCTGTAAGATAGTGAGTTATGCAAAATTGGATTAATCTATAAACAAAATTTCTATTTATCTATCTATGGACACTGAATTAAGTTAAATTAAAGAAATGGAGGTGCATTGACATTTTCTTTATTTTTAGTAAGAATTCACTATATCTTTAATTTGCTGTAACTTGTAATTAATATTCAATTACGTATAATGTTTACGCATAATTTGGCGATATATACATTTTTAGTAAGGAATTATTAGAAAATTTTGGATATATTAAACATTACAAAATGTTTTTTTTACTGATGTTGAATATTATATAAAATAAAACAATTAGATATAAAATTGATTTTCTAATTTATAAAAAGTTAAAAATAATACTTACAAATCAAAGATGATCATTTAAATATAATTGTTTTTAAAGTATTTAAATACATGCATATTTTTTATATGAACGAATTATTCTTTATTACTTTAAACGTCTTGAAAACTGAATGATAATATTTGACTTAGGAGTTTAAAGGATTAATCTTAGATATAAGCTCTGTAACAATATCATAAGAGACAAGAGGAAATGAAAATGACTGTTATTTGATTTTCTTTATATAAGTATAGAATTCGAAAATGCTGCAAGCCTATGAATTATTAAATAGCTTTTAGTGTGACAAAGAAGTGATAATTATTAATCGATCAT
Source organism: Eupelmus urozonus (assembly GCA_900480035.1). Taxonomy (NCBI): domain Eukaryota; kingdom Metazoa; phylum Arthropoda; class Insecta; order Hymenoptera; family Eupelmidae; genus Eupelmus; species Eupelmus urozonus. The sequence continues at coordinate 16,671 of UELX01003715.1, forward strand.
TTTGCATAATTTATCATAGTAATAGTAGTAGAAATAATAGTATTTAAAAATTAAGTCGGTTATCATTTATTAATAAAATGTAATACATAATTGTATTTTAGTACAGAAAGTGCAGTTTTAAATTAAATTTTCAGTAGCAGTCGCATATAGTAGTATTATTGGTAAAATCGTATTGCTTAAAACTTAATATAAAATTAAATTAAATGTTTATCGCATTTTCACGATTTCCCTATAACAAGCCCGTACTTTCACAACTTCAAAATTGTTTTGGCATAATATTCTTTTCTCGCAACTGCATTTAAACGCGATATCAAATAACCCTCGCACTTTATCAATTTTGCATGGCTTTTTAACTATTCATTCGCGACTTTGGCTCAGCTCAGCCCTAATACAACATTCGCCGTAAAATTCCCATAAACAACGAAACACATAAACCTATTCATCACCTCGACTTCTTCATACACTTCAACTTTCCGGACTTTTTACAGCCTCGTCCAGCCCACAGGCCATTACTCCATTTTTTACGCGTCTCTCACCAGCCATCCCAACTTTTTTACGCCCTCCAATTATAATACTCGATGTATCACCCCCCACCCCACCAGCCTCATCGTCACAGTGACGGAAATAAAACCTCCGTCCAAAAAGGCGATGAAAGAAAGGAGGACAAGAAGACGCGCAAAGTTGGGCGCGGACAGAAAAAAAGAAAGAAACCCGCGCGCGCGAAACTGGAAAATCATCAGCAAGATGGCTCTCTGGCCCCCTTACACACGACGGCTGCTGGCTCTCGAAATCCACCCCCCTCGCAGTCCCCCCCCTGGCGTGGCGTTAATCCCAGCTAGCTTCACGGCCAGAGAGCGCGCGCGCAGGGAAACTGGAAACTGCTCGACCGCCGTGATACGCGAGAGAGCAAGAGAGAGAAGGGCGGCAAATCGCCCTGGGGAGCAGACGTTAAGCGGGGGGTTTGCTTCCGACTAATAAGCCACCGAAACGCGTATTAATCACGCTATACGTACCGGCTACTCTGTATGTATGCCGGCTGCGTCCGTGTGTACGGAGGAGAACGTGTGGGTGTATGCAGAGAGAGAGAGAGAGAGAGCGTTTGTTAGGGGAGGACCGGGCAAATACATTTGTACGAATTAACGGGCGACGAGTCGACTTGTTAATTCAATCACGATAATTGGCCGTCTTTGCCTTTCGACGAGCTGTGATGCCCTATGGAAATTACGAGAGTGGAGGGAGAGATAGGAGATACCGGGTGGTTGTGATTTTTGAGCTTTGATTTGATAGGGGGGTGGTGAGGATGAGATTGATGCTTCTGGTGCGTTTGAATAAATTTAACGATTTGTTGGCGAGGCTGTTTGGCCTGGGTAAAGTAGATGAAGCTGCGCTGTGGACGGCCCGAGGGTGTTTGGGGAAATTCAAAGAAACCGGATTGTGCGGGTTGTCTTTTTTTTGGTATGGTGTTTCGTGATTCTTTAAATTGCAGATTTTAGTTTCGCTGAGATTTTTTGTGAATAGATGTTGCGCTTTAATAATAAGTTTGTACTTTACTTTTATGAGTTTTTATCCTTTATAGATATTTTCTACTGTGTTTTTGTAAAATTGCTCTTTTTTATTGCACAGCTTGATGTGGATCTGAAAGTTCAATCATTTTTTTTTGCTTTGTAGCATACATTTTTAATATTGAAAATAAAAAAATGTAATAATATAATTTATCATATCTTCAAAGAACATCTTGAGCAGAATTTTGAACGCGTCAACGCGTTAGTTTACAAAGTGAAAGACTTTTAAATCAACATTAATTTGAACCTTCCAATTACTTCAATATCCCAACTAAAAATACAAAAATTACCCTAATCGATAATCAATACAAACCAAACAAAAAAGCCTCCATCAAAACTAAACTCGCAGGTGAATCCCTCTTATCGCATTCGCAATAATGAGGCGGAAAGCTTTCCGAGGTATCAGAGCGTGGGCCGCCAATGCAGAGAAGCTAGGATTTTTTTTTTCGACGCGTACTTATAACGAGCGACGAAAGCCGTCGGAGTTTTTGCGCGCGCCCGGCTCGAGTCTAGCAGTTTTTTGGGTTAAGGTTTGTATAAGGCTTTTGATGTGTATTCGGGCTCGCCTGTTTGCTTATACACTTTTTGAGAGCTGAGTTATTAGAGAGAGGGTGGAACTTTTCTGCAGGGTCTTCTCTTTTTTTTTTGTCGGGAGAGCCGAGGCATTAGCTTCTTTTTCCGAGCGGGGGAGGGATAACGCATTCTGGCTAGTGGACGATTTTGCGCGCCGGATTTTATTTTTGACGGATGGTAGTGTGTTGGTGCCGGGAGAGCGCGAGTAGCGGATCATCGCTGAGTCGGAATAATCCGCGAAAGATAGAAATTATTTTGGATGTTTATTTATAGCGCTGGAGCAGTGGATTGACAAAGGGTCTGACGTAAAATGGGCGGAAAATGTAGTTCTGGGATTAAAAAGTTTTTTTTGGCTTTGAGAGTACTTACAAATTTTTGAATATAAATCATGGAAATTCTTGCGATCTTTAAATATTATACGGCTGACTACATCCTGACAATAATCACTTATTTTATATGTTTAATACTTTTGATAATTGTAAATCAAATTTTTTTTTTTTAATAAATTGACCAATAGTATTCATATCTTTTCGGCTATGAGTGTAATAAAAATAGAATTATTAAAAGCAATTTTTTTGGAGTGCTGTAGGGTATATATAACTTTTGAATGTTTACGACTATAGTTATCTATTGTCTATATTATTTACTTGTCATAATCAGGTTATCGAATCACCATATAAAATTTCTTTATACTATGGGAGAAAAAACAATCAAGTTCAGACTTTATGTACCCACTATAAGAAAAAATGTAATCGCTACATGTCATGCTTAGAACAATATCGTAATTTTTTATTACACGTTTAGTTAAAATGATGATACCGCTTAGTAGCTGATAAGATGCTTTGTCAATATTACTATGAAATAATTCGATTAGTAAAAATCAATACTTCAATAAATTAAACAAGAATTAAACATTATCTACTTATATTTTTTTTCTAAAAATCACTAAAAATTATAAAGTTTATTAATATCGGTTACTTCTTTAGAAATGCCTTTCGAATAAAAACCTACGTAAAGTTTACCTTCAACCATATCAATCCAATTTAACTTATTAACTAAACTCCCTCTCCCAAAACAAAGCTCGCCCCGTAAACACACCATTTAAAAACCCCACATCAAAGAGCCCTACCGCCACCCTAACCAACCATCCCAGCTCCCAATCTCAACTTTCCCACACCCTCGCTCCAAACTCGGATCCACCGATCGCTCCGATCACCAGCCCAACAACATCGCGATTAATAATTTCGGAAACACAGCGTCTCTAGCCTAACCCAAGCCCGGCGCGCTATCAATTTAAAGTATCTCTAGCGTGAACGATCCCGTTGACGTGTACCAAAGGTAGTCGACGTATATATGGACGCAGGCCGGAGAAAGGCGCGTGTGCTGCGGAGAATCGGCCCCTCGCCGGAATATAATAAGCGTAATATACGGCGGGTTCCATTGTCATCGTCACGCTCCTAGCCCCGGCGTATGGGCCGTATCTCTGTCTTGGCTCTGGGGCTGTGTGGAAGCGCGTGTTCGCAGGGCATGTTACGCGCCCCGCTCGAAAATGGAGCCGCTTGCGCGCTCGGTTCTCTTATCGAAGATCCGTACCTTGCCGGTTGCATGCGGAGAAGAATTCTGGGGAGGGAGAGATAGAGAGGATGCGCTGGGTGGTGTGAGTTGGGGGTTCCGGGGTTGGGTTGTGGGAGAAGGTAGTTTTAAATTTTGATATTGGTAGTTTTAAGGTTTGTTTTGTTGGGAATTTTTCAGGCTTTTGTAGCGAGAAGTTTGTGTTTGTATTTGTTTAAGGGAATAAGGTTTAGTTAATACTGTAAACGAGAACCTTACAAATCAGTAAGGTTTAATAACTGACAATTTAAATGGGTTACAGTTTTGGTTAAGGTGTTAACTATAAAAGGTGATAATCGAATCCATGCACAAATTTTTTCCAGGAAAGTTTTTTAAGGAAATTTCTTGATTTGATCATATAGATACGCTACCGATTTGTGTATATGGTTGTGTCTGCATGTGTACGTGCACTATGAAATTTTTCCTTAAATTTAATATTCATTTAAAGGAAATATATTTATAATATTTTTGAAATAACTTTCTGGTGTAAGTCAAAACATTAATTTCGAAACGCCTTGAAAGATATTTATTTGGTTAGTATAGATTGAAAGAAGATATTAATACATTTACGTTAATTGTAATGCAATTTTACATGAACCATTAATATTTATATTAAATTCAATATAATTTTACATTAAATATAATGCAACCTGCATTAGTTCCTTAAAAATATTCAACATTATGTATGAGTCGCACATAAATTCATATAAAAAATAAACTATAAACTCACATCAACGGTGACACCATTCAGGGTGTAAACCACCACCGGCGGCTTCTCCTTCGGTATATACCGGTAAAACTCATTGCCGTCCTTGTACCACTTAACCGAGTAGAGGATGACGTTGTCCAGGTCGAAGTTGCACTCCAGCCTTACGTTCTGGCCGCGCACCACGTGCTGGGGTATCAGCAGCTCCATCATCCTCAAGCCATCGATACCTGAAAAATCCAACGACGATACATATAACTCAGCCTCGTTATCGCTCATTATCTTCCCCCCTTAATCAGTCCTTCTCTCATTCGCTCTATTAATACCCCCTTCCACAACTCTTTTGCTTTATCTTTATACTCTTTCTGCCTCTTACTTTCTCTTTTCCCGTCACTCTCTTTTCACTACGCTATATCTCCTTCCCCCCTCGTCTCTCTCTCTCTCTCTCTCGTTATGGTGTGAGCGCCTTTTTAGATCGCGTCAGCAGAGTCTCGCGAATCTCTCACGCGACCTCCGTTACACGCGCGCTCGCCACGGAAGGAGAGAGAGAGAGAGAGAGAGAGAGAGAGAGAGAGAGAGAGAGAGAGAGAGAGAGAGAGAGAGAGAGAGAGA
>UELX01003716.1:0-21731 GCA_900480035.1 Eupelmus urozonus
CTTCTCATCCGCGTGTGATTCCGAATCACTCGGGCCGGCTTCGCCGACTCTCGTGCACGGCAATCACACGTGGCTGTAAAACTTTACGCCCTTGTTACGAAAAATACTATTAATTAATTTTGAATAATTTTTCATGCGTAAAAAAATAATTGGTCCATATATTTTTCAAAATTGTATATCTTACAAACCAATTCATTTTAAATAGCATGTACTTATTCTTATTTAATACTATCCATAAATTTATATTTTCGGAGATAGTCAATAGACTTACCGAACAGATGCCTTCAATTTTGCGTCCTCTTTGTACCACCTGACCACAGATCTGAACAGAAGCTATCTGATGACCGTACGACCTCTTGCATTTCTCGTTATCGATAATATTAACTTTCGCATATTTCAATTTGTTATCGGTGCCACCACCAAGTTCTTCCCTCTCTCCTGTCGATGGATTAGTTCCAGTTCGAATGTAGGTGAAGCCATAACCAGAAATGGTGGCAACCTTGCCGTCAAATGTGTCCTTACCCTCTGGTAAGCCTATAGAGCTCAAATGCGTGTTCTGCCTAAGATTCAATCCTTTTTCAAGCTGTAAAAGATCAATGATTATATCATACTGTTACGTTTCAAAATTAATTAAAATTAAATGCAGTGTAAAAAATGAATTATCCTGTCATATTATCTGATTCGAAGATTTTATAAAAAAGCGTTTCTCACCTTAAGAACGGCAATATCATAGTGAGTATTCCTACTGGGATTATATCTTCTGTGGACGTAAACTTTTTGGACAGGTACTGAAATAGGGTTGTTTTTTTTTTCGTTCAGATTAATAGTGCCAGCTACGACGTCGAACGGGAACTCGCTGAACGGTGCTCCATTAGTTGGTTCAGTGACGCAGTGAGCGGCAGTCAAGACATAATTGTCGGCGATAATAGCACCACCACAGAAGCTCTGACCGTTGCTCTGCAGAGAAACCTGATACTTGAATTGACCATCTTCAGCATAATCTCCACCAATTATACGATCATCGCCGATAGCTGCAACTGTAGTGAACCAATTTGAAGAATTAATTTATAGAACCGAAGTTTATAAATGTAGGTGGATAATACAGCGAATATATTGAAGTAATAGAAGAAAGAAGTACAACTTCTTGAGTTTAAAAACTTTTAATGTTAAGTGTATTTGCAAAAATTATAATTGTCCGATATGATAAAAAAGTGACAAGAAAAAATATAATTGAAGAATATTTTGCTTTTCCTAATTAAACTGTTTGGCTCATCATTGGGTATGGGTATTAATAAATCTCCTACACTAAGAGACTTTTTTAGAACGCTTTTAAGACTTACCATTGCTAATACACAAATACGTCAATGCACTAAATAAATAAAGTATCATACTGAAACTAAATTAAATTTTTTTTAAACTTTAACTAAAAGACGATCAACACGGAAAGAAGTGACACGTTTTTATAAGCATCAGTCTAACTAGTTTCATATTTATACTATATCAAGAGTTCAATTTTATGAATATTAAGTATCACTTGAGTCATTATATTAATAATACAAATAGAAGTAGTAGAATGATCACACGTGGGCGATATCTTAGTTTTTAGATTATTAACATATCACTAATTCAATTGAAATATTGTCTATAACAAATACTTTAAAGAAAATTCCATATTTTGAACCTTCAAAATTTGACGCTTTTATTTGCAATATGACAAAATATGTTGGCTTTAGAAAAACAAATAATAAACTATTCATTATAAATTTGAACACAATGATTTATCTTCGAATAACACACTTAATCTAATAAAGCTTCTATTAAAAACAAATCTAAAGTATCGAATTTCAAACTGTTTTTCTTGTAATAAAGTAATTTTTAAAGTATTCTATAAATTTTTTGGCGTTTTCTTATATAAAATTTCTATACATGTTTTATTACATTAATTTTTTAATGTCTTCCGTATAAAATAGAATAAAGAATTTTTAACAATTATCACAATAAAAGTATATATCTTTTAAGAGCATGCCGTAGCCATATATGAACTTATTTTTTTAGATTTGAATAATTGTAAAATTATTATTATTTATAAACTGAATTCTCAGGTATCATTATTAGAATATGAATAAATTAGCCATTACGAAATTGATAATTTTAAAAATATCCTAGAAATACAACTAATTTCCTAAATAAGTGTTTTTTTTTCTAAGAGGTTCGCAATATTTTTTAAGTTTTTAATGTATTTATTGTTCTTAGCATAATTTTTTGAACATGTAATATAATTAAATAGCTTTTAAATTTGTCAGATTGGGTTTGGATACTGATGTATCTCTATATCTGACGTACATAGTAAACAATATTTTCCTAATTAAAACATCGAATTCGTGGATTAATATTTAGAATATATCATGTAGAATTCCACGTAAAAAGGTACTTTTATACTATAACATAAAAAATTAAATCTTGATAAATTCTTTCACTATTATTTTTGTAGGAAAATGTGTAAGCTTTGATTGGCTGAGAACATACTTTGCGATGTCATGTTTTTATTACATTATTTGTATCTATATATATTACAGTGCGCATTACTCTGTTTATATTCCGGGATGAACCGCGTGGGAACAGCCGTGTAGGCTACTATTGTTGTCAGAAAATACGAAAGCTTTGATTGGCCAACTGCAAGGTTCGTGATGTCGTGTTTTAGTTTAATCATGCGTGAGCATTGCCATTCGCAGAGTTTATGCGATATTAACTGAGAAAATACGTTGTTTTATTTGTTTTTGAAATTATGTCAAAACTAATTTCAGTTGATTCCCATACTTTGAAAAAATGCCTTATATGTTTTACTGCAAATGCATGAAAATTACTATATAATAATAGCGTTATAATATACTGCTGAGTAGAAAAAAAAATCACTATTTTCTTTACTAAATTTTGCTAGTAGAGTAGACAATAAATTAAAAAAAAAATTTTTTTTTTTTAGTTAATTGCGAAACTGCTAACTAATTTGTTTCTTTTAATTATGAAATAAATACTTTATGGCACTACTAAATCATGCAGTATTTTTTCTCACATTTACAATGAATTTTATCAAGACATTTCTCACATTATATTTTCAATAGCAAAACATATTATCTACGAAAAAGCAAATTACGCTTCTATGATATTATAATTCTAAGTAATTTATTATCGAATAACAGAATCTTATAAAACTGCTATTGAAAATAAAGCTTGTCTTGTAAATAAGTCTTGAATGAATGTAAAGTAAAGTAAACAGTCTTTGATTATATTTTAAAGACTATTTGTTCAAGTAAATTTGTGCTAAGCTTTTTGGATAATAATGTTGTTTTAAAAAATTTTATATATTACTTTTAGCTACATTATAAAATTAAAAAAATGAATTTTTGTTTAGTAACAATAAGTACTTATATCAAGAAAATTTTACATTATCGTAAATATATTGAAAAAAGTTTTGCATAAAATTAATCCTGAGTTTTATTAAATTAATATTTAACTAACATGTTGTACAATAACATAATATTTAATGTTCAAACAGCCTTCAACGTTTTACAAAATATTTTCTTAAATAATCATTACACAAATTTTTAATGGATATTCCAATACACTATGAAACGTCATTGTAATAAAAGGATTTATTTTTTATATTTAATGTTTGTATACTCTATATTGAAAAAAAAACTGTAAATAAAATGGAAAAGTTTCTAGAGAAATATTTCAACGACCAGTTAATGGTGTATAAGATAGAAAATGACCAAAAAATAATCGCTTCATAGTTTCAAACGTCGAAATTTCTACCTGAACGATTTTCTCGCGTTTGACTGGCTTAAAATTGCGTTGTTGATTCAATTCATTTTTAAACAGCAACGTCCTGCAAGTCATTTTTGCTTTCAAATCGAATAAATATTTTTGTTGTTTTCTATAATTTAAGTTAAAATAAACATAAACTAACGATAAACTATTTAGAATTATAATAATAAGTTTAGAATGATGGAGTGTATTATACTTTTAGTTAATTAGTTTTTTTGATGTAGAGCGTAATTTAAAAAACATCTTAAACGTTCTGGTACAATTATATTTAACGATATGTTTATGATAGTGGTGTCAAATTTAATTAAGGAATTCCTACTGAAAAAATTGAAAATTTTAATAATTTTAATAATAATTATATTCTATCTTTTGATATCATTTTTTAGTTAGTTTTTAAACATTCGCAATGCTTGTTTTCTCTTATTTTAGAACAAAAGTGTACAGTTTGTGTTGTTATCGCAAAGAAATTTGATAATATTTATGTAAACCATTTAACGCCTTTATTTAGGTATAAACAAATTGTGTTGTTTACGTGTTACACATGTTTACATGTATCTGACACGCATAAGGAAATTAAACTTTGAAAGACGTGATTAAATGTAATAATCAAAAAAGTTGGATTAAATACGTTAATTGTCAATATTTTCAATGTATATATACTCGTAATATTTCAGAAAGAATGCGTGTTCTCATTCATTGTCAAACAAATAAGAAATTGTGGTAGTTCTATAGCATATACATCTTTTATAAACTAATAACAGCTTCTTATTAGTATTTTAATACGTACAGATTACGCTTGTCTCAAAAATAAATTTAGTATTTAACATATCTTAACATTAACAAGTGTTTTTTAACCTTTTTTAGAGCCATAATGAAGAAACTACTAATGATTGGCCTGTGTCTTGTTTCTTATATCCAAATTTTAAATGCAAACAAATACGACAGTCATGAACAAAAACTATTCCCTGAAGTTTCTTTTACCTTAAGCGGCCACAACATTCTCTGGCCCAGTTCCAGTTTAAAAGAAATTTACGAGTCAACAGGTCGTTACACTCCTCGCAATCTTATCGCTACTCGTGTCCAGATTGTCAACGACAAAGCTATTGTTGCTATGCCTAGATACAAAATCAGTAGTCCTGTCACCCTAGGTATAGTGGATCTGAACTCTAAAAACAACACACCTTCGATAAGAGCCTTTCCCAACTGGGACCAGCAAGAGGAGAGTAATTGTAATGCTATTCAAAATCCTTTTGATATTGTTTTGGACAAACGGAACATTTTGTGGGTTTTGGATCTTGGAATTTTGAATCTTTTGGAACAACCAACAAAGGTCTGCCCACCTAAAGTTGTTGGGATCAACGCTTTAACTGGAAAGGTGAGTTATTTGATAGATATGTTTTGTTTATTTTATTATATCAATGTATTAATATTTACATAATTTGTTATTTCGAATAAAGATATTGATTTTACTTCTTTGACAAGAAAGAAAATATTATTCATAATAAATTTTTAATCAGGTAGTCACGTCTATTGACCTGAGTCAACTAACCGACACCAGCTCTCTCCTTCAGTTTCTTCTCATCGACTACGTTCAGGATGATCAAATTTTCCTTTACATCTCGGATGCTGGTCATCGTGCCATCATCGTGTATGATGTAATCAGTAATCACGGTCACCGCATCTTTCTACCCGAGGAGACGAGAGTTGGTTGCATACAACATAAGGATATCCTTTACCTAGCTCTCATCGAGAAACCCTCCGGAAGTTCTACAGTATACTTCACATACTTCGGCTCAACTAAGCTTTTCAGGATCAACACGAAGAATCTCAGGAACGGTGTGGTGAACGGCTCTATCGACGAAGTTGGAGTTAAGGAGAATAAGATAGTGGTTCTTGGTACCGATAAGAAAAGCGCTATATTCTTTAGGAGAAAAGGTATGGTTTATGATTCTTTAGAGAAAAGGTAATTTTATTAATTTTTCTTTTTTATCTGGTTAATAATGATCAGTTATAAAATTCTGTAACATAGATCTAAATTTGATGATATTGCATAAATTGATCTTACTTTCAAAACCTATATTTTATTCTTATAATATTATCGTTGAAAAGCATGGAACATTTTACAGGTCAACCTAGCGTATACAAGTGGACCACAGAATCAAAATTTTCACCTGAAAACTTCGTCTTGATGCAATATAATGATGATGGCACATTACCTACACATGTTGCATCAGCCTACAATAAAGTCATGTGGGTGATCGAGAGCAATTTCTACAACTACGTAAATCATACGGATGGTAACTCTGGACCTTTTGTTTCACTACACCCTCTAGGCAAAAATTGATGAATTAAAATGATTTGATCTATGTTTTTGTACATTATTTGTGTTTCTTTTTAATTAGCCAGGGAAGTGCATGACCTCCCCAGTTACAGATCTTGATGGAACCTTGTCTTTGAATGAAAGCTAGCTTTAATATTTAGAATTAAAAATTAATAATTAATTCCAAAACGAAAGTTTGAGCAACAAAATAGACTGATTAATTATTCAGTTCGAAATTTAGATTATTTTTGGTACACCTTTGTTGCTCAATTTTACAAAATTACAAATTTTAATCTAATTATTAATTTTAATTCTAAAAACGGCGAATTAAAACTTGCTTTCTCTAATTCGGGTTTAGTTATTGGGAATTTATTCATCATTTTTGGTATTTTAAAACATAAAACAAAGATCTGTGACCCAAAGGTCACATACGCTCCTGGTTAGAAAAATTGTAAACTTCTCTCATGTGTATGAAGTATTTTAAAAATAATTCTAGTCAAGAGAGGCAATAAGAAACCTTTCTACGAACAATATTAATTTATATTTTTGGGCAACATTCTAAAATAACTTATAAAAATGACGTTGAAAACAATGAGATTGTTTCTCTGAATATCTACTTAACTTAAAATGAAACTGGACAAAAACAACCCGTGATATGAATTCCATGACAGAGCGAAGTATTATCTTATTCGCTATTCCTTTTTTCTAGCATATATTTAAAACTACAGACAGTAAAGTGGAATTTACGAGTGAATAAACTTTACAAGTAAAGGTATCTCAGTACGTTTGTTTCATTTTCTACTTGTCTTACCCATTCTAAATAAAAATCATTTATTTCTACTTATATAAATCTTTTACTTCAAAATTCCTTAGTTCCCACCGCTACATTAATAAAACTTCCACCTCTAAAACCTCACATATCAGTATACCAATTAATCCTTCCTCTATTTCACCAACCCAATGTTTCGACTACTTTAAAATTTTTTCAAAACTATCCTTCACATTCTCCCCTCTTATCCCCTCACCATTCTCAGCGTTTCACTCGAATTAACCGCCCGCTCCTCGCTTTATCGAATCCTCCCTCTCCATCTCTTCCAAACAAGCTTCAACGCGAGCTGGCGCGCCAGCTCACGGGTAATTAAAGGGGCGCATTAACTTACATCAAACCGTCATTTCGCGCGACGCTCGCGCATATACAAGTCGGGAGAGTTGGCGCTTTCAGGAATGCGCGAATACTCCGGGGCGAAATTCAGCCCTCTCCCGCATGTATACGTAATCGCGCGCGGACTAGCTGGAATTCGCTTCTATATCCTCGCTGCTCTTCTAGCTCCTGTCCTCGTTAATTTTAATGCGCCGTGCGATTTTATTAGCTCTCCTTTTATATTGCTTTATTTTGGAAATGAGGGTGGAAGTGGGTGGGGGGAAGCGGTGAGTGAGGAGGGCTAATGGCCCGTTGAGATATATGAGAATAGATTTGTTTCTTGCGACTCGGTTCATGCTTGGATTTATTGTTTTGCTTTCGCGAGAGCAGGATGGTTTATATAGAGATAAAAATGATCTCGGGTTCTCTCTCTCTCTCTCTCTCTCTCTCTCTCTCTCTGTCTAAGCACGGTTGGTTGTGAGCAAGAGAGATAAGAGAGCGCGTTTTTCGTCTGTACAAAGAGAAAGCTACTTATTTAACGTATTTGATGCACGTAAAAACGAGGAGGGGAAGCTGAATAAATGCGGCCGACAATGCGACCTATGTACTTCTGCTCTGCTATTCTTAAAGGAAGCATGTGAATGCCTCGGAAAAGCAGGAATAAGCTTCGCGAAGAAACGAAGGAAAATAGCTTTGAATTATAACAAGAGGCAAATTATTATTATATGAGAAAGGAATTAAGACTTAATCTGATTAAAAGCTTAAGGATTGAACAATACCTCTTTAATTGATAAAATATTCCGTTTACCGTTCGATTACAGATACGAGCATCATTTAAAAGGAATATTACCAGTTTCGTTTAATACGTCACAATTGTTGAATCACATTAAACTAAATAAACAGAAATATGCGGACCAATAAAAATCTTATTTCACAACTATCATCACTCCGGCAAATCACCGGAACTACGTGATATCATCAGCCAAGATCAGAGCCCAAATCCGCAATAAAAAAAGAGCGTAGCAGTAAAAACCAGCGCGCCCTATAACTAATAAAACCCAAAATACCATCTCTTCCCTAAATACCGACGTACGTCCGGGACTGCCTAAGCGAACGCATGGGCTTGTCTTCGAAACGTTAACCGTCCCTGGCCCGCTCGAAATGGCTCGGAAACAGGGAGGCTTTGGCCGAGCGGTCCCTATAGCTAGCTTACGCGGATTCGAGCGGCTTATTGCGCGTTCCTCGCTCTCTAATTAATTCGTTGCCCTCCAATAAACAAGGCCTTGATTAAAAATGGCTCCCTAGCTGAGGGAATGCCGCGACGGCTGGCTTTGACGGATGGCGAGTGAAGGATGGGGTATGTTAAGGAAAATGCAGGGTTATTGCATTGTTTAGGGATTTATTGTAGTTCTGAATGAAGATTTTTATTTTTAGGGCTTTGTCGGTAAAAATGGATTTCAGAGAAAAGTATTGGTTGGTTATTGGAAAATTGAAAATTCTAATCAGACTTTTCTTGTTCGATAATTTATTATAAATACTTATTTGTTTATTAAACGGCCTTTGTGAGAGAAGAAACAAAAGGATTTGGAACGTCGGCATATTTTTAATAAATAATGGTTTGTTCGAGGCAATCAATAGTCTTCATTTTTTATAATAAGTAGTTGCATGCAAACAAGTGCAGTAAGGCACTTTTATTTTTTCAAATATTTGTATAATATCCATGAATATCGGAAAAACAGACCAGTTATATATTTTTTCTTTTTCTAAAAATGAATTCAAACATCCGAATTCAAAACGCCATGCATTTATTTCAAAACAGAGAAAAATTTATTCTTCGTTTTCAGCGCTTTTCAACGATATCAGTCATCAAATCGAACAAAAAAAATGTCGCACGCCGCACCAAAAGTCCAGAGAAAAAAGCGCTTACACCCCGGGCAAAATAAAAGCTGCAGATTCTATCTCTCCTCAAAGCCAGCTCAAAATAAAAAAAGAATGCGCGCTTGGTCACCTGCCTGCACATATGAATTCCTCAGCGCGTAAACGTGCATCACCGACGCATCTTTTCAGAGCCCGATCAGATATAAGCAACAAAAAAAAAGGAGGAAGGCAAGTAGCGTTCATATTTGCGAGGTTTGCATGAAAACGGCTGAAGATGTAAAAACGGGGGCGGCAAGCGCCATTGAAGCTTGGGAGGAAGCAAGATTTGCGTATAATGCATATAAAAACGGAAGAGGAATAAGTCCGCGAAGCTTTTTTCTGGGCTTTACGATCGATGCCTTCTGCGCTCATGTGTGCGGGTTGTTCCATACGAAGCGGTGGAGTTGGAAGATGAGGATATACTTGCGGATGTTTTAAGTTTGCTTGGAGAGTCGTTGAGAGTATTTCTGTGTTCTAATAGAGGGTGCGGTAAGGGTTACAAGTTTTGTTTGTTGTTTAACAGGCTTATCGCAGTATCATAGGGCTATTTATCACAAATTGTTGTCTTTTTGTTTAATTTGGTCTTTATTTGATAAAAAATTATTTGAAGCACGTGTAAATGAAATTGATGTCTTTTATTTATTAATAAAGATGTTGATAAGCGTTAATTTCACTCTACATATCTGGATGTTTGTTTTATAATTTCTAGTTATAATAAGTTAAATTTAAGTAGACAAAGAAAATCTTGAAACTATGAAATTGCTCTGCGTCTAAAGATTTCAAAACTTCGAGCAAACAAGCTTCACCATAGTGTTTGCAACAGGCCATCAATCCTTTCAGAACTTGAAGAAAGCTTGACGATGACGAGTACAAAGCCTGTCTAACGCTAAATCTTTAAAACATCCTCCCCCTAACCACATCTAAGAAAATCCAAAAAAACCAGTCTAAGCCAGCGTTTGAAAAACCACCCCTTAGCTTCCTCTCGACGCGGAGAAACCACTGTACTTACATTGTACTCGCTTGGCTCCGCGCGTAAACTATGCGCGTCTGCATTTCCCCGTTCCTTAAAGGTCCCGCCACTGCCTCCTGCCGGGATTCTCGAATCGAGCCCTTTACGAGCCTCCGTTACTCCTTCGATTTTTACGAGCGCGTAAACCGTACACAGAGAAGAACGCCGCCTTTTCTTTCTCTCCCACCCCCGCGCGCGCGCAACACACAAAAGGCATCTCCCGCGCTGGCTGCTTTGATTGTAAAAATTCAACGCCAGCTCCTTTTATTACGGCCGCGTGCGTTTTCCTTTCGCGTTTTAAAATTACGCGTGTCATTTCGCGCGCTCTGGCAAAATTATACGAGCTGAAAGCTCGACCATTGTTTTCCGATTTTATCCGTTTCCATTTGCGAGGAGGGGGATAGAGCTCGTTTTTTGCCCGGCCCTGGGTTGTGCTTTGATAGCGGATTCTTCGGGAGGGGAGTTTAATTAAACGTGTCATGACGGAAAAATGGATGGATTATTTGAAAAGTCGGGGGGTCCGAGATCGCGGATTGCTTCCGTGTTTTTCCCGTGGTACATCGATAGCTCGGCGAATGGTGTTTCTTTTATTTTCTTCGCCGATGAGAGTGTTGATTGATGGTGGTTCTTTGCTTTGTTTGGCTTTAGTTCGTTTTCTAAATAAATAGATTGTGAATGAAGCGGAAGAATTAAAGATTGAAAATTGATGAGACCGAGTGATGTAAAAATAGTTTGTATGGAAAAGTTGTGTAATATAAAGTTTTTATAAATGAAAAGAGATGAGGTGAATACTTTTTTGTTTTAGAATACTTTTTTTATTTTAGAATTTTTTCTTTTTAAACATATTTTTTTAATGAAGTAGATGTTAGTTGTCTTACCACATTTGTCTGTATCTACTTAATACACACAAAAGAAAATATTTAATTTATTCATATTTAAAAAATTATTTGCATTTTATCTCATTCCTTTTGTGAAATAATCACCAGTGTGTTTACTTCATAAACTTGACTACTTGTTTACTTCATTTTATTACGTAACAAGCTTTTCATCAACATTGTAAAAATACGCAATCTACAAATCCAGTTCATTTCTCTTATTTTATTCAGTTCATCAAGATTGTAATTTCCGTTACAAGTACACAAAATTTTCAATGAAACTGCATGCTCAAAATTAACAAGCTCGCATTTCCGAGAAAATAAATAACATTTGCAAAAATTGCGAGCTGCAAATTTACCATCGCTATTATACGTGCACGTATAAATCTGTGGCTTTCCAAGATAATTGCGTATAGGTCCATTATTCTTTGTTTTCAAGAATTTAATGGTTCAATGTTTAAATTAGGTATTATATACTAATATAATCAAGGCAATTGATGTGAAATGTACAATATGAACTAAAGTTCGGATTGATTATTCCTTCCACTAGTTTTATAATATCAAATAATAATAAAATTTTATTTGATACTAATAAGTAAAATAATACGATACATCTTATAAAATTTTCTATGAATTAATAATTATTTAGATTTTTACAATCTGCGACAGCTTTACTAAACAGAATTGGAATTTTTCCAAACAATCTTTTCTCAGTGCAAAAATAGAGTTATGCAGAGTGGGTGCGATATATCTATTAAATAACAATTCTCTTCTATCTCTATAAATTTATTATCAAAGTCCCTCAAGTCCCCCAAAAACGGTGGAAGCACGATTTTCAAAAATATGAATTTAACCATCGCGAAAAATCTCTTAAAATTTTTCGTATCAAATTTACAAAATTACACATCCACGAATCCTTTTACCGCATAAAAATAAAAAATCCGCGCCAATGAATCACATCGACCGGCAGCGAAAAAGATGAAAGGCCGACCTCCAAAGTGATTGCCAACGAATGCATTCCCGCAGTCGATATTAAATAAGCGTTCCGCGCATAAAATGAAGACTTTATATACGCGCGGGACGCGAGCCCGATATCCAAATAGAGCGCAAAAAGGGAGCCGCGCACGTTCGCAAATTTACGTGCGCGTGCTCGCAAAGCCAGCCGAAACTTTGGCTACGATCCTGCGGCGGCGGCTCGTCATTATTCGCAAGCTAGCCCTTTTGCCTAGGGATATCCATTAGCGAAGTACTTCATATGTGACTGCAGAGCTGGCGCTGCGCGTGTCTGTACACGGAGCTGGATGTATAGTCGAGGGCTATGTTTGGGTAATGCGGGTAGCGGCCGGGTTGGAAACTTTAAGGACCTGAGTTAATTGAGGATTAATTGAAAAATTGGTTATGGGGTGGTTGCCTTGTTGGCTGGCTCGGATTAGCTGAGGTTGCTTTTAGAAGAGTCCAATTAGCTTGTAAGAACAAATTATGATTAATTTTTGTTTCTGAAAGTTTATACAGATTTTAAAATAATTGATCTATTTCTATTCATTCCATGATATAGCTCGCCATTGCAATGACAGGAATTTTGAAAAAAGAATATTTAAAATTTTCCGATAGTTCGACACTTACTTTTACGGCGGCGCCGATGTGAAAATGTTCACATACGGAGCTCCTCGTGACTATCGTTCATCGCGAAGATATAACCGGCGGCTCTCCGCGTTCCTCTGCATTGGCAAGTATCCCCTCGGAAAATCATAAATTTTCAGCTTGTACGCGAAACAGAAACGATCGACCACATGTTCGAGGAAACTCCACGAGTTATTTTACGGCAGACTAAATGGGTTAGCGCGATATTTATTCAGTAGTCGAAAGGAAGTTTCTTTTTTAACGAAAGTGGGGTATAAACTAAAATATTGTTTACTTTTTACAGTATTTACCTTTCGAAGGTAAATAGTGTGAAATATAAAAAATTTTTAGTTTATAAAAAAGTGGGTATCGAAAAGCTGAATGCTTAGTTTGCATCTGTAGTAAAGGGTTGAATTTCGTGGAATGGAATTACTCAAATGAATTTTTTGACCAACTAGGAGGGGTTCAGGCCTCAGGTTATGGATTTTGTTAAAATTTCGGAGTTTGTTTACACAGCTCGTTTCTTTTGATTTAATGCATTCGCAAATGCATACAAGGTTATTCTAGACTAGATAAAAAAGGTTTGAAATAAAAATAGAGTTTACTTCGATATTTTCTTACAATAAAGCTAAAAATATTGATAAATTGAGTTTTTTTAAAGCGATAGGGTCTAAAGTTCCGACTTTTTTCATATTTTGACATTCGGAAACATAAATGAAATTTAAAACAAAATTGTTGAATGCTAAAGGAATACACAATAAATATAATCGAAATAGTTAAACTAAGGCTTTGGGTAGGGGAAGAAAATTTTTTTTGACTATATGTAGAAACTTTATGAATCCAAAATATAATATCACATTACCAAAAAAATCAACAAGTAAAAAAAAGAAGTAAGTAAGAAAGGAGGTAAGTAAGTAAGAAGTAAGCATAAGTAAGTATCATAAGTAGCAGTATAATCTACTTCTACTTTAAAACCAGCTCCAACCCCTCAAAATCCAAACCATCCCCCGAGCATTCAAAATTTCCCAAACTCTCCGCTCAACGCGAGCCTATTGCGGCTGCTTACTTCTGCGAAATTGGATGCACATCGCCGCGGCGTAGCCCACCAAAATCGGTCATCGCTCGCTCTCGCATAGGCTGACCATCGAAGAAGCGGCTTTTACGACGCTATTCACGCGAAGTTCGCCGTTATAACGCGCGCAGGCGGTGCGGTCGAAGCGCGGAAACTGGAGTCGATGGGCGCAGAGCCGAGAGAGCCGAAGGTTCTTAGGCTTCCGACGGCGTGCGTTGCATAGCTTCGGCTGTATCTGGTTATTCTGGCGCTTTGTTGTTATTTATGGATGGACGGAGTGGTTCGTGCTCGAAATATTAGATTCAAAGTGAATTTTGCGGGTGTGGGATGGGAAATTAATTGTAATTTTGTGGTGGATTATTGAAGTTTGCGGGTTTGGCTGGTTAATATTGTGATAATGTTGTAACGATATTGCTTGTTTTATTGATGATCTGGATAAATTTGTAAATCTGTGGGTCGGTAGGTTTGAGTTTCTAAGCAATTTTGATATAAGTAATATTTTAACTTTTAAACAGCTGTTATAATATTTTTTCAATATTAAATACACGAAATGTATAATTTTTGAAAATATTGTTTTATTTTTATGAAAATAATAGATAAAGCAGTATTTTCGATAATCACTATAAACAACATATCTCGGTTTGCTTCACAGATGCACATAACTATCTGTACACTCGACAAAACCACAGGCGTCAAATCTGAGACGGACTCGGTGTCGGCGGATGCGGCTCACCGCACAAGATGTTATGTTCACTGACTCGTCCATGAAAACATAATAAAAGCAAATTAGCAAGAAATTTTCCTTACCGCATTCTATTTACGTTTACAAACTTCAATTCATCAGTGTAAGCTAATTAAACGTCCAAACAGCTCAGCAAACACATCTTGAGCCAGTTATATATGTACTTTCGAAGTCAAATCTGTTAGTGAGTTTCTCAAACTCAAAATCTAAGCTCCGCAGTATGTTTGTTACACGTATAGATAAACTGTTTTGGGACGAGAATTCGTGAACATCGTTGCCTCGACACTCATAATTACTTTGTGAAGCTGTAAGCGATGTTGAAACTAAACTTAAAATTAACTGAACTAACATTGAATTTTCCTAATTGGCTGTTTATGCTGCTATAATAAAGAATTATAGTAAACAAATTTGTTGAAACGATAAATAAATATGTCAAGCTGTTTACTATAACTGTACAAGTATATAACGTAAATTTATCTACGTTTAATAAACTGTCAAAACATCAACAGCTTCAAATAGAAAATACCCTTAATATATTTATTTATGCTACAACTTGTTTCTAAAATAGACATAGTTTATTTAAATCTCGCTCCGAATTAAAATACAGCAGCGGCAAATTTTCTCCCAACAAAGTTATAATCGCTAATTAAACACCTTTAAGTGTCTTTACGACTTGGCGTACAAATTGGCCAGACCAGATAATCCAGTTAGTCCGAAACTCGGCAGCGAGAACTGCAAAACTCGATCAATCCTCTGCGATTCATCGTTGTCTAATTGCATTGTACGTTTAAGTCACCAATTAACGTCGCGAGCCCGCCGAGTTTCTCTGTATTATCTGTAAGCGCTGAGTTTCATTGTCGCGACCATCGGGCGAATATTCAATTTGCAGAGCGGCAGGGGCGTAATCGAGCGAGAAATGAAGTTCCGTAATTAGCGGTGCCAGGGTGATTAAAAAGAAGCGGCAGCGCTGGACGTGGCCGCGTTTTAAATGTGTCGTCGGCGCTAATTTTGCGGTAAGTAGTTTTCATTGGATTGCTAGGTTAATGAGAGTATTTGAAACAATTGTTCTGTACTTTCTTTTCGTATTGCCGTGCGGTTCTTTGAAAAAATTTAGAATTTTAAATTACTTGCTATAAATTACATAGAGCGGAGGAAAAAGCAGTTGTAATATACTGGCTGCGCGGCTAACTTTTAAGCTTCTTATCTTAAATTGAGTTTTTTTCTATGCGTTTACCTAAAATAATGGCTTTGTTCATATATATCACAAGTGCAGGGATACTTAAAATAGTGACTAAATGAAACTTGCACTATAACAATACAACAATGGAAACAATACAACCAGATACATCCAGGAAACCAACTTTGATGAAACTTCTATTTCGATTTTCATGATCTGACCTTAGGCTGGGCAAAAGCTCTTGACGGATACAATAAATTTATTGCTACTACACTGAGAAAAATTTATTGTAGATGCAAACGGAATCCATTTCCTTCAGATAGATTCCCTTTCGATTTTCGACATAATAGCAATCCTTTAGCAGGAAGTGGAAAATCTTCTTGCAAAAATTTTTCGCAAGAAGCAAGAACCAAAAAGGCATTTTTTAGAATATTTCCACTTGTAACAAATGGATGTTCTCTTGCGATAAAATCACCCGGTAAGTGGATTCGTCTTTTTGCGCGTAGAATACATTTCTCTCAGTGTACTTACTAATTACTAATTATACTTAAACTGACTTCACAAAGTTGTCCATAATGGTCAGCCACAATTTTTTTATCTGCAACTCTTATACTCCAGTTCATTAGTGTATTAATAATAATATATAATTTTATTTTAATTGAAACTTTGAAAAATTAAGTCAAATTATTTCTAGAAGGCTCACAGATTCATTTAAAACTGCTTTGACAAGACTAAAAAGCTACTGTACTCTGACAGGAAACGATTCTGAAAACTTGAACTGGCTTTGTAGAACAGCGATTCAATTGTAGAAAGTGGAGCTTTAACGTGTTCAAGTAGAGCCTTCCGCAAACAGTTGCTAAGCTAATTTTAAGGGAATGTAACAAGGTAACTTACCTTTTTTATGTAAGTATATGTCGAAAATCAGCATCAAATTTCTGAGCTAGTATGCGAGTAATTGTAAGTATCCGTTGAAATATAATTTATTAGTTCTTGTTAAGCAAAAGTTGTATGTTGGCTGAACTGACTGTTATTGATTTCAGGGTCTAACAGAAAAGAGCAATATGTAGTAATAAAAATATCAAAAGAACAGTTAGAAATTATTCAAGTGAAATCTTCAAAAGATTAAATTTTTGTACGAAAATGAAGTATTGTAGCATGGACTAAAATATGATCTTACATCAACTATAATCAAATATCAGCAATAAATACTTATTTAAAAAGAATTTAAGCTCTTAGAAAAAAAGCTTAAAATAACATTTTTAATGGATATTTTTTTTTAATTGTATATGTTTCATTGCTGGAAGAACGCATGAAGGGCTTATGGCACAAGGGATTTATTTTGAAAAATGGCTTTTTTGAATAAATACAAAAATTCATATTTTTGAACATCATAGCAAACTTATTTTCTCCGCGGATTCTGTAGTATTAAAATATTATTTATTTAGAATCATATTTTGTTTGATGCAATTTATTTTCTTTAGAAGTAAATGCTATCTAGTAGCACTAATCCATACCTGCCAGAACATGTAAAAATAAATTTGGTATTTTTGTACCCTGAACCGTCAATCTGTTACTTTATGTTATTCTGCAAATATTATAATGGAATACACGTGTGTCTCTTGCATATAATAATATTATGGATTTTTACAACAAAAAAACTAAAGCAACTTGTTTGGTTTTCTTATTTTTCTTTTATTATTTTTAAAGTTTACTATGATTTTGTAAAAACGTTGTTACTTTTGCTTTGTTTCCATTCTGATAAATAAAACTAAAAATATGTATAAAAAAAAAAATATATTTGAAAATTACAAAAAAAAACAAATCATTTTTTCTCTAATTTTGTTTTTCTTTTGTAAAACTCTCTTTAATGTTAATGAAACACATTTAGAAATACAAAAGAATTCGAAGTCATCATAATTTTATTTTGGAATATATAAACAATTTTCAACAATACAAAAAACGTGTTTTACTCTACTGTTAATAAAGTAAAAAGAATTTAAAATACTTATCTTTTTTATATCATTGTTACTCCTTTCCATTATATTTATTTACATTAGAACAAATTATGCTTTTTATTATTTTTTATTTTTTTAATCCTTGTTTAGTTTTCTCGATTGCGTTAAACTATAAAACTATTTAAGGTTTATGTAAGATTATTAAATTAAAAAATGTAAAAAAATAAAAGCATAAATTTAATTTATTTGTGATAATTTTATAGTTTTAACCAAATTTTTATTTTAAAGTTTGTATTCAAAGCTGTTTTATTTTAGCAAATCACTAGAAAATTAAAAATTCATAATAAATATGTAATACAATAATGCATAATAATTTGTAATTGATGCCCGTAATTACCATCAAGTTATGACTTTAAAGTCTGAAATAAGCTGCAATTCTTCTAATAATTTTCTAATTGCTTTGTTTAATTTCAATATGTGGAGCGAAATTCTGCATACCGATTTTAACTTTAGCAATCTTTTCACGGATATACAATTTCAAGGTCGTGAAAAACGTGACAACGGAAAAATTTTGATTACCTTAGTTTAGTTGATATTAAATAAACACGGAACGTAACATTTTGCCATTGTAGATCTATAATTAATTTGGTCGTGATTTTCAGTAAACTATTTTTTGAGAAAATTCATTGGAATTAACCATTTTGTACTTTATGCCACACTTACAAGAATTAAGCTATGTAAGACAAGGCCAATCGATTGATTGGTCACCGCACCAAGTTTTATTTACCAAAGACTACTATAACTGTTCTACCTAATTATACATGATATGTAGATACAGTGTATTAATGTTCGCGACTTAAGAAATATGAGCGCGCACGATGTAAATACATAAATACAACAGTCAGCAATACGAAGGACTCGATATCGCTCCATCTAACTAGAATTTCATAGCAAACTTTCCTAATTAGTACAGCACGGGCGCTCAACACTCTCGGATTCCAATAACCTGAGGCAATTGACAACTTCACGTACCATCCATCACAATGACGACTGTTCTTCTCATCACTCTCCTAAGCATCCTCAGTACATCTTACTCGAGTGAGTACCAACATAAAATAAATCCTCACCTTTTTACTCCCCACAACTTTCACTTTAGGCTCGCAAATCGTTAACCACCATGCCACGGAATCCAGCCATTTTTCATCCTGCTACGTATCCCTGCAATGGGGCGAGCCTCCGATTATTCCCTTTTTTCACGTCTGTGCTGGAGGCGTCATCGACGAGCAGTGGATCCTGACGGCTGGCCATTGCGTCGAGGCCATGAGGCAGCTTCTGCCACCAGGTAAGGGCGTCTTCATGGCGGTGCCGAAGATCGATGAGCAACACAGAATGGAGAATGATATACAGAAGTTCAGCGTCGGCGGGCTTTTTGCACACGATGAGTTTAATTTTAGCAGGCGAGTGCGCCAAGTGTTTTTCGTTCTGATGTGAATTGTTTACAAAGAGGTTTTTAAAATTTTGGGTTTACTTATCGATTTCTTATATATTATAGGGGCGTCGGCGGTCCCTACGACATCGGCTTGGTCAAATTGGACAAGCCGATAAACTTCAACGGTGGACTTATAGAAAAAGCCCAGCTTCCCGTGCAGAATGCCGACGTCCTCGAAGGTGAAAAAGCCACGGTATATGAGTGGGGTCGCATGCGAACTGTCATCGTGCCGATTATCGGCAAAAATGAGTGTAACGAAGCAATGCAAAAGGCAGCCCGGGTGAAGGGTGTTACGATTAAAAAAGCGGTGAACGACGCTAACATCTGCACCACGTCACCACCTGATGGTGTATTGCTGTGTTACGTAAGTATAGTGATCGGTGAATTTGTTTGTTATGATTTATGGTTAATATAGATAGAATATTGCATTGATATTGCAGGGTGATTCTGGCGGTCCGTTGACAGTGAGAAAAGACAATGGTCAGCGAGAAATTGTTGGTGTAGCGTCTTGGGTTGTGCTACCGTGTGGAGGAAGGGGGACCCCAGCAGTGTGGACCAAAGTTTCCTCTTACGTCGACTGGATCGAGAAGATCATGAAAAATAACTAAAGTTCTTAAATTGATCGATTTGTGTGAATTTTATTGCTTTTGATTTTAACTTTTACCTAATGACGTCACGTATTTTATAGAAAAAACAAAATTATTCTGTCCTTACTTAATTAAATTGTAAATTTGAACTGTAGTTATAGTAACGATAATAGACTAGTGTACTAGACTGATAATTCGATTTTAATTGTTAGATCCATCAAATAAATATAAAATATAACATAATTAACCGCCTATCAAATAATAAATAAGCAACCATTTATTGAACCAACACAGTCCCTCGGTATATTAACGATCTATCTATACGCGAAACGACCGGTTTACTCGCAGTAATAACTTAATGTCCGCAGTTCCAGCAGCGCTCATTAAACATTCATGAGAGAATGTGCTTTTTATCGGCCGGTTAAACGTCTCGCGCATTTAATTTTCGCGGCCCGGGGAAAAAAGCGCGAGTCACCGGGCCGAGTAAACGGGGCCAACTTGGCGCGGGCAGTAAGTGATTTTAAAAGTTTGGAAATTCATTTTAGGTTTCCGCGAGCGATGATAAAGGGGCAATCTTTCCTCCTCCTATAGCTCCGCGAGCCAAGAAGAGAAGTTGCAAAAAAAAAGGTGGATGAGACGCGAAGCGCTTCTTCGGCAGTAAGAGTGAGAGAGGTAGTTTGAAAAATCACCAAGCTAATGTATAATGGCAAAATAATTACTTTCATAAAATCGCGGAGAGGGGCCCGATCGATAAATTTGCCAAAGTTATTGTCGGGACGAACTATGCGCAACTTTACCGATTAATGAGCTTCTCGGAAGCGAGCGAGCTAACGAAAATTGTCGCTTTTGATTTAGCGGCACGCGGATGGGTGCGTGGGTAGGCGGGCGTCGTTGTTGACAATGTTTGATCGGTTGCGCTGGGTAATTGGTAGGAAAATTTGATTTGCTCGATACAGTTTGATGCTCGTGTTCGGGGTGGATGTCGGGTTTTTGATGAATTTTTGGAGTGCGTTTAGCTTGATTTAATAATGTGTAATACAGTGTTTGGCAGGATGAGAAACTATGGTTTTAATTATTTTATAATTCGAATTAGTTACGGTTAAAGTAGCTGTTTGATGGAATATGAAACTCGCTCACATTTAAATAAATTAACTTTTTTTTACTGATTAATTTCCTTTATTTAATTTATTAAATTTTAAAAATTGATTTTCGAATACTGAATTGAAAGCTTTATACCAAACAAACGTCAAAATTCGCAGTTTTCTTTCAGCCTTTTTAAAAGCACTGTTTTCTCCGTCGCTCAAAAATTTTCCCAATACTTTTTTCAGCCCAAACAACATAAAATAAAATTCACCTGCCAGCTCCACACACCGGCAATTTAACGACTATCCAGCTCTCGCGAAATCGACCTCGAAATCCCAAAATCCAAAGTTAAATCCCAGAAGCCAATTCATCCCGAAAAGCAATTTTTTCCCAGCCCCGTCCGGCTCCGGCGACGTCTCTTACAATTTACGAGGCCACAAAATCAGGCCCCTTACTTGCCGGCGCGTGCACGTAGGATAAAGGAAAATCGATGCAGCCTCGGCGGGCGGCCGCTCTCGGGAAATCGCGAGCGGGGCACGCGCTCGCCGCGAAATTGCGGTAAGTAAATGGGGGGAAAACGGCCAGCGAGGTACGGGCGAACTATACGCCGGCGCAATCGCTCAGAGAGCGCGCAAAAGGGACGTCTCCAGGCAGCCGCGCGATATAAATCGAGTTCAGCGCGCTGCGCGCGCGGAGAGACAAATAGTTTCGATTCAATTACACGGCCAGGGCCAATTCGGGAGTGCGCGGCAGCTTTCGTGGACCGACTGTCTTGGGCTTTGCGAGAGAGCGAGCTTCTTTGTCGCGTTTGGGGACGAGAAGACAGGATGGTCTGCAAATTTTAGAGGGCGAAAGGGTCTTCTCACCGGCGGGACTTTGAGCGCGAGTTTGCGCGGGTTTATTGGAGGGAGTTTGGGGG
>UELX01003717.1:0-21730 GCA_900480035.1 Eupelmus urozonus
TTTAGAATGAGCTCGAGAATCAAGTTTAGGTTAGGTTAGATATAGGGCGCGCGTAGCGCGCTGGATTTAACTAGTAAAAGATTAAAAAGGCCAGACGTTGCTTTTTCATTAATTTCATACGTTTTTTCAAAAGCATAAATAAAAAACAAAAAATAATGCATAAATTTCTAATACAGATTGAGCAGTAAATCATACATGTCGTCGAGTATGATATCTGCAATCTGAAGTTGATTTAAAAATAGAATATTGTGCAATATTGACTTGTATTAAAAGTAAAATAATTCAATTTACATTGTTGTCACTTACAAGGTACAGTGTGTAAAGAAGATTTATATACTTTCAATTTGTAAGAACCATGGATTGTAACTTCCTGAAATCAATATAGATTCATTATTAAAGATATTAAACATAAAAAATGTTTTTCATTTTAAATACGATAATTTTTTTTTCTTTGGTAATCTAATCTGAAATGAAAATATTTTTGCTCTACGCTTTTTGATCTCCTCTAGAAGTGTAAACATTTTTTTTTAAAGATGCAACCTTCTGTATCTAAATAAATTAAGTCCATCATGCCTAACACAGATCTATTTATGATTTTGACAGCCTTTTTATACTAAGGAATAAGACGCACATCTTAATTATAATAATAATTATTCTTAATTATAAAAATTTTAATTATAATATTAATTATTCTAAAACGTTTGAAACTAAAAATTTTTGAAAAAGATAACAGTCTGTAATATTTTCTACTCCTCTTTTTTAGTTGAGAATTACTATAAGTTATTGGGCTTACCTTCTCACTTATTTATCCATAAATAATGAAAATAATAGTTATTCATGACACAAGTGCGTTAAAGTAGTTTTAACATACTGTGGACGATTAAAAATCAAGCTTTGCGCAACGAGCATCAAAAAATCATTTTATCGCTCATGTATCGTACGTAATTTTTTGATTCCGCACGATGTGCGGAAAGCTTGTTTTAATGCACGTGCTTCCGACCGAGCGTGCGGGAAAACAAACTTCCCGCGTGCCGTGTGGAAAAATATATAATGTATTTTTTATAATGAATACATAATACATTTCACTAGAAAAGAATCAGACGTGCGATACATCTATTTTTTTTAAGTTTTTAGAAATGATTTCCTGCAGTACAAAATTACCTTAGGTTCCAATACTTCAGAGTTAGGTTGTATATGAAGCTTAATAATTTATAAATTAATCTGAGTGCTAATCCTTAAAAGAAAAATCTATTTTATACAATTATCTGACTAAAAACTATCATAAATGGAATTTATTGATCCTTGAATGCTGCATATGGACTTGGATACTTTTTGTGCTAAAATCAAATATTTTCATCTCTGTTTTTAAAAATTTTTTTTAAATTAATCATTTAATCTATTCAACTGTGTATTTAATCAGGGTCTGGCAAATAAGAACGCGCCAAAATAAGATATAGTTTGTCAAAAGTAGAACCTCAATTACCATCTACAGTGACAAGGTTTGAACTATCAGATTCAGGTCTGATGAAGTAACGCCAAATTAAACGTCAAAAGTTTAATTGTGAATTTTGATGTATTTAACTAAATATATAAGACGTATGGAAAATTTTAGTTTTGAATGGACTTCTATAATAAACAAATAAGAATCAAATAAAATAAGAAAAAATATGATATTTTATTTTAGAAGTAGATTATCATAATACCATTTTAAAAAAGAAAATGGATGAATTTTAGTCCATAAAGAAAGTAAAACTTTTTTAAGTTCTATATTCTAGTTTAATAAATTAATAAATAGGATCCTTATAAAGTTTTTTTATAGTAAGGATAAACAAACTTTACTTTTTATAATATTTACAAGTAGAGAACACAACCTTTGGATCACGGATTTAACGGAAATTTTGTAACGATATTTTTGGACCAAAAATGAGGGATGTGTTTTTACGATTAAATCTTAAAGTTCTCAGTATGACCCATCTGATCAAAACAGAATCGAAATTATAGTTTATTTTAAATCCTTATAATTTCGTCCGGAAATGTACAAAAAATAAAGCGAAAAAAAACATAAATAAACAAGTGAAATTAAGTTTGTTCGAAGAATGTCCCTGTACATTTTCTACCAAATCCGTCACTTAAATATTGTGAGCTCTGTTAGTGTTATGCAGTTATAAAATAAGGCATTTTTACAAACATCAATACCTTGCTTGTCTTTAACTTAAAAAGACATGAGATATAACTTAGCATTTTACACTGTTGAAATTACCAGTAACCTTCTCTTGGGGATCCAGAAAAGTTGATGACCTGCACATCTGATATTCTTCTAGTCAGTTTTCAAATTGATTTTCATCATAAACTGAACAATAATTTTTGTCTGGAAACTTGTAATATGTATTATGAGGCGATGTGAAAGGGTCGAATAAATATCTCTACGGAATATTATACGGAATATTATACGGGAATTGTTGTAAATATCGATTAGATCGGTTAGAAAAAAATTTTTTCTTAAGATTGTATTTTTCAGAAAAGTTCCACTAATTTTGTTTAAAATTATAGAAAAAAATGTATCCTCTCTTATAAAAGCATCACAGAAAGTTGAAGCTTCTATTGGCTCGACTCTGGTCTTTTAGAATAAGTGCGAGAATCAAGTTTAGGTTCAGTTAGATAGAAGGCGCGCGTAGCGCGCTGAATTTAACACTGTTATAACAACATTGTGTCAATATTGTAACAATATTGTGTTAATATTACGTCAATATTGTGTAAGTATTGTAGTAATATTATGACAATATTGTAACGATGTTGTAGCTATATTGTGTTAATACTGTGCCATTATTGTAACAATGAGTTGACAATATTGTAACAATATTATATTAATATTGTGTTAATATTGTGTCAATATTCTGCCAATATTGTAACAATATTATCTCCGTATTGTGTCAATATAGTGCCAATATTGTAGCAATGTCCTCTCTTTAAAAAAGATGCTACAGAAAGTTAAACCGTCTACAGACTCGACTCTTGTCGTTAAGAAAGAGCGCAATAATCAAATTTAGTTTATAGGATACATATAGGGCGCAGGATTTAACTAGTATATCAAAATTCGAGACCGACATTTTAACATGAACAATTTTTTTCAACAAAATCAGTGGAGCTTGTCTGAAAATCAAACGTCAGCTTCTAGAAAAACATACAATTTTAGAAAAACAAATTTTTCAACTGATCCAATTAGTATTTATTACATAATTTTTTGATTTCCGTTTAATATTCTGCGTAAATTTCTACCTCGTACTTTTACTTAACCTCAAGTTTAAGAATTTATAAGATAAAAAGGAATCATTTCAATTTTGACAATTGTAAACACGTTTATGTGTATCATAAAATTAAAAAATATTACTCCTATAGTGATATTGTAATCTTGGTTATAATATCGATTCTTCGTATCAGCATGGATTAATTCTGTATAATTTCAATTCATGATTTTTATCTTCCCGGTTGGATATAAAGACCTCTTTATGAACTTGAGCATTATCTCGTCAAACGTTGCATTTTTCCATCGAATCCCGTAATAACTAATAACCACTCAAGAAATCTTCAACAAGCCTTATAAGTAATCGGCAACAAATTTCGAAAAATGACAGAAATTCTCCGCGCAAGCACGAGCACTCGAAAACTGCCGGCAAAACAGGCGCAAAAGCCCGACGAAATTCCACGCCCTTCGCATTTCCAAGCGGCAATTTAGCCCGGCATTCGAGTTATCCCCAGTAAAAAGGAGAACGAAAAAATCGAAGTCCATAATGAAATTAAGCTCTTATCTACAGAGAAATATAAACCGAAAAAAGAAGGAGAGGCCGAATCGGTGAAATAAAGACGGGAGGCCTCCTCGCTTCAGCAGCGGAGAAAGAGAGAGAGAGAGAGAGAGATATACCTCGGCCGTCGCGCTCCGAGTTTTAGGGAACTCACTCACACACACGGACGCACGCGGACACGGAGCCGCATTTATATCGAAGGCGCCGCTCGCACACGAGAGGAGCGCGTGTGTGTGCGATCGACAAGGAAACCCTTCTACGATCTCGGCGCCATGGCGCCTCTTGTCGCGCCGTCGTCGTCCTGCGCGCGACTTCTCTCGCTCCTTCGCACGCGCGTGTTCGGCCCTATATAGATATATATATGGACGCTTGCTCGGCCGATCTTTCTTTCTCCGTCTCTCTCTCGCTCTGGCTTTCTGGCTCGCGCGAGCGACGACGCGATGGATCCGCCGAGGATTACGGCAATAAAACAAAGCTGATAGTACGGATTCTCGGCGGGATTATGTATGCGCCGTGGCGACGGGCCGAGATTCGTCGAGGGTGTTGGCCGCTTTTTGGGTTGGGATGGGATGGAGAGTGGCTCGCGCATTGTTTCGGGAGGTTAGTTAGGAATTTTATGTTGCCTTGTGGGCAGTGGGGATTAGAGGGAAGCGTTTACTGGAGTAGTGCATTTGTGATATGCGTTTTTATAAATATGTAAATTAGGGTTTTCATTTGAAGTTGTGGCAAAGAAGTTAAAGTATTATTAACGGTATTGTATTGTATCTAAGTTTATTACCATCCTATATCCAAATTTTACAAGACGCGTATTTCTTTTTACAAGTTTTTTTATACACTTCTAGTATTGAATTGGTTTTGTAAACGATAATAAGTGATTCATACAATATTTCATATAACTAAAATAAAAAAATGAGTTAGAAAAGAAGAATTAATAGAGAACTACCTCACTTCTAACTTGATAAGACCTTTTTATCCACGCAAATGGAAGCGAAAATTAAGGACTTTACAATGCATATTATTAATTTTCAATAATTTTAAATTTTTACAAAATCTCCAAACATTTTCCAAATCTTCAATTTTTTTTCAAATTTTTCAAAATTTATAAAAAATTTAAACATTTTTTAATATTTTACTTTTTTAAATTTTGGTTACTTTTTCTATCGCTCCAACTTTTGCTTTTGTTGTGCGGAAAAATTTGACTTTCCATTCATTTTTGATACACGAAAAAGGCATTTTCATGAACACGTTGAAAAAATGATATTTATCGTTACTTAAATGATTTCTTTTTCTTCTTAACTATACCAAAAACCTTTATACTTTGCTACTGTAATAATAATGCATAAATTTGTATCATTCAATTTCTCTTTGTACTAGAAAAATAAATACAAAAAATTTCGTTAAATAATCACTTCGGTATTTAATTCTTATTATACAAATTTCTTTCACGATTTAGAAGGAAGGTTAGTTGATAATGCAAACAAAACAGATTGAATATCAGCGCAACGTTTAGACGATTCTTTGTCGTTTTGCTTATACTATAATAACTTTAAAGTAAAATGTTATAAAAGTATAGCCTGGAGAGAACGACAAAGTGTCGTCGAAACGTTGCGCTGATATTCCTTTCATTACATTGGCGAACAATAACAACACGCATGTCAGTGTACCACAATGTCAATCCGCACTGACTTCCAGTTTAATTTTTAAACTGCCTTGAGAAGGGACGTTCACTAACACGTCCAAAACGTCGGCAGAAAAAATAAATTTGGATAGTTCGCGGAGATCAAGACGTTGTCTATACTTATTTACAAATTTTTTTTTGTTTTATAAGAGGGGAGCCCCCCTAAAGGCTCCCACAGTCAAAAATTCATATAATACGATTATAATGCAAATGTTAAAGCTTATAGACCTTAATCTAAATTACTATTCTATTAAATTTAACCTAGGGTCTTAAAACTATGGCCTAACCAGGGAATTACTCCCTGGCTAGTACCAGTGAACTTCTTGACCTCTTTCCTACTTTAAAGATTCAAAGTGTTTATTTTGATTTCGTATTGTTACTTATTAATCGACGCCACGTAGTGATGATCTTATGTACTAATATAAAGTGTAAGAACGTACATTTAAATAAATTTGATGATTTATAATGTTTGTTTCAGTAAATAACGAGCAGATTACGTGCACTACGCGCACCTGACATATTTTCATGATTTTGATAAACAAAATCAGCGCGATCGAATTCGATGCAACTAATCAGAAGCCGAGTTATTCTACCAAGAATGTTCGTTAATAGATATTTTATAATTTGGACAATTTGTGTCAGATTTTATAGACACTTATTAGCCATTTTACAAGACAGCCTGCAACTACGTTTTAAGTTATAATTTAATTGCAAAATAATTTCAATAATTTAATGGCAAATACGGGGAAAATTTCTTCAAAAGTCTTATTAAAGTTTGTTATTAAGTCAAAGGCTTCTTGAAAATAGATATGTGAAATCCATGTATAATTAAGATTAACAATAAATGCGAATTTTCTCAGGGTAACAAATTTGCCTTAACCGGTGGAATATTTATGCTTCAAAATACTAAAACATAAAAAAAGTTATAATAATATTGTAACTCTGTATTAATTATTTCTTAAAAGTAAATTATGCTGGTTGGATGTATTATACTTTTTCTAATGTTGTTTTAGATTGATAAATCGCAATTCGGTAGTTTTTTGTAACATTTTCCAAATGTCAGATTTTAACCGTTGCAACTGTACCTGTGTCTGATTAAACTAATTGTGGAAGAATGAAAAATTATACAAAATATACGCTCAATTTTCTATTTATTCAATGAGTGAGACTAAACATTTTTTATTAATTATTATTCCTTTATTAAATTTTTTTATTTAAACCACCGTTCTCGTTATTGTGGCCGATGACTAAAATCCAATGAAAAATTAATAATAAATCACGTTAATTATAGTTTCTTTCATTTTAAGAACCGACCCTTTTTGAGAGTTTAATTTTTCAATAAAATTAACTTGGTAAAATAGCGATAAAAACAAACACATGAAGATTTTTATTTTGATAGACTTACAGCTAACTTAACTGTTAATACACGCCCGTACATTATGCAATTCATAAAACAAATTTTACCTAATGAACGATCGTGCCATTTCATTCTCAATTAACCTCAGGTAAAAGACACGAGCCTCCCGACGGTCTCCAGACCGAGGTATCATTTTCACCGCGACGCATTTCCTTAATGACATTTTCTCCGGCAGCCCCAAGGTTTACTGACCTTTCGATTGTGTTTTTCTACTCTCGGAAGGAAAAAAAACCGGGTTTACAACAGCTTCAGTTGCTCGATGGTCGCAGGGAGGCAGTCGCCGCCGGCAGCAGCGAGAAGGGGGGGAAAACGAAGTAAAAGCTTTGCGGCCGCAGCTGGCGCCAGGGCCACTTCTGCGCGCGCTGGACGGCGCCATTGGCCGTGTAATGAGTGCCCTAAATTACGCTGCCCTATTGATCTCCGCTGCGGATAACCCCGGGGAAATGGATACTTTTACTACTCGACGTTTAAAATGTAGACGTTTTTTTTTTAAGCAGACGTCCGAGTTTTAACGACTTGCGCTCCTTTAACGCGCGTCGTTGGAACGCCGAGTCGCGATCGAGCGGTCTTTATCAAGACTCGGAGGGTTAATAATTGTTTTTTTTTTTCGAAATTTGCTCTTAATATTTTGAGTTTTTATCGGGTTTCGCTTCTATTTTCATTAAGGAACATTAAATATTTTTATCATAAAGTTATCAGGTAGATCTGCTCTTATGAAATTTATTTCCATGATCGAGCTGATGCCGAAATAAGTCGGCTCCTGATTGGCTCTTTTGAATTTAACCGCATTGATATTGTTTAACGCTAACGTTTGAGGTTTGTTTATGATATAACCATGAAAGTACGTGGGTTTGGTATCTGTTATTAAAATCATTACAATAAACTTATAACATTTTATTTCAGTATTTGTAATTATAAATTTTTTTGATACTTTTAATGATATTTAAAAATATTTTAATGTTTGTTTTATATTTTTTTTCAATATAACGTTAAGAAAAGTTGAAATGTTTATACTTTTTATATATTATATATAAATTTTATATATAAAATAAAGTTTTATTATATATCGTAACCATCATTTCAGCGGTAACTTCTATTAGACACTATTTGCTATATACGTTTTTTAAAGTAACCTGAATTTGATGTAAGCTTAAAAATAGAATATGAAAATAACTTGCATATATCTAAAATCTGTAGTTGGAGAACGACTGGGTCGTTACGTTTCAATATAAATTATTTTGTTGATAAATAATCTCTTAAAACTTTATTCTTAAAAAAAAACCTACAACATTAGCTACAAAATCATATCAAAACAGACACACGCTAAAAAATAATTGGATCCTCCAACAATTTCTACAACATACCAGACTCTCCTAACATAAACAATCAAGCGTCCCAATATAAATGTACCATAAATACAAACAGCAGATAAGTAACGCGATCCAATCATCCAAGCGAAAACTAGAAGCGACAGGCTTATCTAAAATAAATTAAAAATTAAACGACTCCTCGTGTCCGTCAACAATTTCCAACCTGCGCTCCTATATATACACATCCACGTGCGACTCTCCGTCGGCCGAGCGGGCAATATAAGAGCCCGCATTCCCGGCAAAATTTCGCCAAGCTGCCACCGGGCTTATGCGTATAAAAGAAAGAGAGAAAGAACGAAGAAGCCGGAATCAGCGCGAAATATTATTATACTCCCCTATATACACAGGCACCGCGCGCGCGCGCGCGTCCATCGCCATTATCTAATCAGCGCGCGCGTACAGTAAAATGAAATATCCGCGTATCTAGCCGGTAATAAGTGTTCGCGTGTATATGATGTATACGAGTAAACGGGTTTCAGGTATGCGA
The DNA here is from genome assembly GCA_900480035.1 of Eupelmus urozonus. Classification (NCBI taxonomy): domain Eukaryota; kingdom Metazoa; phylum Arthropoda; class Insecta; order Hymenoptera; family Eupelmidae; genus Eupelmus; species Eupelmus urozonus. The sequence continues at coordinate 8,753 of UELX01003717.1, forward strand.
GTTCACGGGGAGCTGCGGGGGGATAATTTTCTATTTACGACGGGGGCAATCGAGTTATTATGGTTATGGGCATTTTATTTCCAGCGCGATCGTATAATGCGCCGTGCCGCGAATATGCGTTTTGTTAGCAATTAAGAGTAGCTCCCGATTGTTGCCGGTAGTTTTATAAGCGGAGTAAGCCTGGCTTTTTCGATAAGGGGCATAATGGCTTGGGAGATTTCGCCGATTCCGAGCGAATATTGTTCATTGGGCAATGCTGGAAAAAGTCGCTTTCGGCGGAGTGGATGTGGGCAACGAAATGAGGCTAGAGCGCGTGTTTAGTAGTCTCGATTCTGAATTCAAAAGTAATTAATAAGAGGTCTTGAGGATTAATTTTTAGATAATTATAATGATTTATTCATTTCTGCGTTTAAACACGTGTAAGCGTTTATGCATAATGAAAGTTATTTAGATAAGGCGTTTATAGGTGCTCGAAAAAAAATTATATGTTACATAGTGATTTTATTATATACCTCATTTGTAATTAAAATTATCAGTTTTTTCCGAAATGTACATAGTTAATAAAGCGATAACGTGCGAATATTTATAATACGAAAAATATCGTGTAAAATATTTACCGAGCGTTATTGCAATTAAAATGCTTGTAAAAATATAGTTTCCATGTTTTCCAATATTATGTGGGTGGTAAATGTCTTTAAATTAAAAACTTCAGAAGTTTGTTTTGACTATTAACTTACTCGTATCGAACTATTTAGATTAAACAGAGAGTATTCACTTTGTAATAAGGATAAAAATTATTACGAATTTCAAATTAATTCCTATACAAATTTAAAAATGATTCCAATTTATACAATAGATAATTTTAGGCCTAGAAGCTAAAATAATTATTATTTTGAAATAAGGTATATTTCTAAATTGGTATAAAAATGGTGTCTAAAGTAATTCGAGTAAACTATTATATTATAATAACAGAACTAATGGTTTTCTTATGCTTGTAAAATACCAGAAGGAAAAGATTCAAAATATATAAAGTTGAAAGAGAACTAAATATATTCTTTAAATTTTACCTGGGTCAACAAATCTACTGATCTAAACCTCTTGCTTTGTTTACAAATATGGATTTTTCTTAATAAATTTGGTTTAAATTGAACTTAAATTTTATTTAATTCGAATTTCATTTTAATTGTACAATTAGAAACTTTGTAATTTCATAAATTAAATAATTCCTTTGATGTAAGAGTAAATTCCTATTCTGTAAAAAAATAACTACACAAAATAAAATTGGGCATATTATAGTCATAAAATTTATTCTCAACAATATTTTATATTAAAAACTATTTTTTATGATGTAAAAATGAAAGAACATTAATCTTTTACGAATTGAAGTAGTTTATTGAGAATCTTTTATACGTCTTAGTCGCATTGATGCAAAATTTTCATAAAAACTGACAAATTATTCCAATAAAATCTATAAATAGTCTAATACTATAAAAAGCGTAAATGATACTGGTGGCAAAAACGTTAACCTATTCACAGAAAACTATTTTGATTTGTAAAAGATTAACTTTTACTAATTATTTTACTTGGGTGCCTGAGTAAAAACATTTTTAATTGTATATGACAGAGAGTAAGTGTCATGCATATTCAGCAATATATTTTTTTTAAATTCAAAAAATAGCTTGGTAGAATCCTTTTAAAACAAGTATTCAATATTTATAAAAAATTTTTAATATACAATATTTTCTTCAAATATTATAACCTACGAATCTTTGCACCTATTTTGAATTATGACTATATTAAGACAGTATTAGATTAGAAAGACAAAATATTTAATCTTTATTGTAAATGACTTATGAATACAAATTTTTACATAAGTTTCAAAACACATTCTTTATCTTTGGCATAAGATGATATTTTTTTGAAATTTGGATAAATTTAATAGCCATCTTTAGTTTATTGTTAGTACAGGTAAATTTAGTATATTTTTATATTCTTAAACATTTATCTCCTCTAAAAATTACCTAATCTAAATTGCTTTGAAAATGTATTTATGACAACCTTATTGATTAAAGTAAGACACATGAAGTTATAAGTACCTTGAAATCTTACATAGCATATTAAATTTTCTAATTAACAATAAACTTACAAATCTCTTAATGCATAACAAAACATATCAAACTAAACTCATTTTTAGGCACAACAAATTTAATTCGTTTTGTATTTCCAAATAATCAACTAATCCTCCAACTGTTAAAATTTGTTTCCACGAAATATCAAATTCGAAATTCCTACACGGCTAACATTATCAATGCTTACACCTAACCCAAGACACATCTCGGAACACCGTAACAGCGATATTTTACAAAACCATTTGCCCGAGAAGCAAAAAAGAAGCCTCGGTCCACCCTCGCCCGATGAATTTGAATGCCACGGGCCCGACAGGACGATAAAGCCCTTCGCAGAAAAACTCCCTCGGCTATGCAAAGAGTACGCGAATTAGTACGTATATACGCGTCGGACAAGAGCAGCATCAGGGTGAAAAAGGGACAGCGTGAAAGAGAAAGAGAGTGAGAGAGAGCCGCGGCAAAAAAAGGACCCGAAGAATTCCATGTAATATATGTATACAAAGGCGAAACAGCCATTGGCCGAGAGCCTCCCGCTCTCTCTCGGGGCGAAAACGACGGAATTCTCGTACCTATCTTGCGAGAGAGAGAGAGAGAGAGAGAGAGAGAGAGAGAGAGAGACGAAGAAGCTGAGCTCCATCTCTCTCTCTTTCTCACTCGAAACTGGTTTTTCGGAGAGTCCAGAGAGGCACGTCCTTTGCCTCGGCGATGCTCACTCACGCACATAAACACACACACACACACACGTACACCAACACAGCCGCACACACACACACGCAAGCAGAGTAAAAGAGAGATGGAGCTTCGCTGGTCCCGCCTACGCGCGGCAGCGATGGCCGCTATCTGGGCAGCGCGGAGGTGGAAGCGCGCCTGCGCCCTCTAGCTTCACCGTCTCTCTCTCTCTCTCTCTTTCTCTCTCCCTACCCTTTTATCCCGAGAGTCTATCTCTCTCCCTCCTTCACGTCGCTTCCCATTTTAACAGAGCGCGCAAGGCAGTAAATTACGCGGCCGGCGCGAGGATAGGCGCGCGGTGGAGGAGGTGGAAATAAAAAAAAAAAAAAACGAGAGGAGAGAGAAGCAGAGTGCGTACGCGAGCTGGAAAGGTCTCTGAGAGAGCCATGGCGGATCTTAATTCTCCGCGCAGGGCCGTCCCTCGAATAACTTGTGGGCGTCGCGGCTCTCTCCGGCTGGGTGCGCGCGCGCGCGAGGAGAGCTTTTTTCTTCGGCTTTTTTTTTTAAGCTGTTCTTTGCTGTGTTGTATGAGCTCGGGAGTGTCTTTGTCTCGGCGCGGTGTCTTCTGTGGAGAGGAAGAGAGAGAGAGAGACGAGCGCGACATCGTGTAGAATCTTTTGTCTCGCGGCTGGTGAATTTATTGGGGCTCGGATGTTGGATGCTTTCTTTTGTCGCGAGCTGGAGAGAGTGTGGATTTTCGAGGGGGTCTTTTTTTGGTTTGCGGGGATTTATTGCGTGGTTTTGCGGAAAGTGGTGGCTTTGGGGATTGATATAGTTGGTTTTTAAAAGAGCGGGTAGGCTTTTTTGTTTTATCGCGGGTTATAATTCATGGAGCTGCGGGAAGAGTAACTGTATGAGATTTGACGTTGTACTGCGGGAACTATGTTATATTTTTACGAACGAAAAATGAGTTTTGAATTTTTTAGACGAATTAAGACGTATATTTGTATATGTAATTTTTGATAGCTGAGTCAATGGTATTTGAAATTTTGACGAAGTTTTGTAATACTTCAGCCAAGTCTTTGTCACATCGTCTTTCTGCATGCTTACCAAAATTTTGTCAAATTCAATAAAAACTTTTTCGACATGTTGTAGCGATATTAAAAATGCTCTACATTTCTATGTAGTAAAATAATTAAAAACTATTTATTTATTTAGATTTGTATGTTTTTTCTAGAATGAATAATTTATACGAAACTTTATAAAATTTTTGTTAAATTTGCCTTCTAATTCTTTAAGTTTGGGATTTTCTCATTTACTATACATTTAGACAAAGCTTCTTAAAATTTGGCCAAAATTCTCAAAATTTACTTTACAGAATTTTTTCACAAAAACTCTGTACCATGTAAACTTAGAATTATAAATTTTATCATTATAATTATTATTTAAAAACACTGACATAAAATTCTAATGTGTTTGAAGTATCTCAATAATTTAATAAAGTTTTAGTAATAATTAGATCCTTCTTCTAAATCATAATTTGAATTCTAAAGGTAATTTTGTATCTGCGGAGGCGAATACATATATAAAAACTTATCCTCAGCAACGTAGAATCTTGTAATAAATTGTTGATTCGACAAATTATGATAAAATAATGATCTTTATTACTAGCCCATATATTATAATGTTAAAAACATTTAATGTTTTCACCCACTATAAATTGTAGATAAATATTGAAGGAAACAAAAATTTTAATAATAGCACAATGAAAAGGTGGTTGTTAATAATTACGTTGCATTTAGAGTTATAATGTCAAAAATTTTAACAAATCTGTGTTACCTGCTAACTATCTGACACTTGTTAAATTAACAGATATTTATAAAATAATTAGATTAGGATTAGAATAGAATTCAATCCGAATACTTCAATCTGAATGCGTCATTCAACCTATACAAATGATACACTTTAGGAAGATTCATAATACATGAAATACAATCTCTATAATATCTTAAGATATAATCTCTTCTTCTCACTTTATTTTATTTAATTTAATCAATAAATTAGCTCACAAACTCCTTCACTGTTAAAAATATGAAATGTATTCAACAAGATCATATTGTCGCTCCTAACGAAGAATAGCAGATTTCAAAAACAATATATTAAAAATACATTCTGAATTTTACAAATTTTTAAATCTTGCTTTCTAAATTTTAAAAAGTGGGAATTTTACTATTTACTCTTTAGTGGAGAAATCTCAACTAACAAATAGTGAAAATTCCATTACTTTATCGTGAATTGATAAATAGATGAATTTAAATCATCTATTCAGACTGTCTATATATATATAAAAGTTGGAAATCGATAGTTACTGAAATTTACTAGTTTGCGTTAGAGCTCATGATATCGTCTTATGAATTTTCAAAGAAATATTGAAATGACAAAATGAAACAAATACCGCCAGAGAAAATTCGAACACTGCACCAAACCAAGAAATAATTTATTAACCCTAGACCAAATCACATCTTTGTACAAAAAGATGAATAGAAAATAAAAAATCTCCCATAAAAAATAGACACTTAATCATCACAATTTCCATAAACTCAAACCCTCTAAAAAATTCCCTTTTCTAAATTTCAGCGAATGTTGCGACGGTAGTTTCCGGGAAGGGATAATGTTCCACGGGAGCGGTAGCGGCGGCTACGGCGCTAGTTCCGACTACCAGCAGCAAAGCCAGCAAGCCCAGCAGCAGCAGCAACAGCAACAGCAGCAGCACGCCCAGCAGCTCCAAGCGCCCGTCTATGTGCCTTCGTCCAGGCCCACAATTCCCTCGTCAACCACGGCGGCCCAGTACCACTCGTTCCCCGGTTCCGCGTCGCCGGCTTGGTGAGCTTCTTTGATACGGCTAATTATTTAATGCCGCGGGATTGAATTTTTTCCCGATAACGGGAGTTAAATTTAGTTTTTACATTCGTTTGTATCCAGTGATATAGCTCGGAGGGTTTGGGGGGTAGCGAGCGGCATTCCTGCGTGGCGAGATAAGGATTTTTAATTGAGAACACTTGCTGCTTATTACTCATGGATCCTGAAATGCCAGGAATGTCTTGGCTAAAAAATTATTCTAGTTGTAGATAAAATTAGAATGTAATAAATTTTGGAATTAATTCAGTATTTAGATGTATAAATATTTTAGTACTTGTCTTGGTAATTGCTTAGAAAGAATAAATATTTAGTAGCTTTCGAAAAGTTTCTAATACCTTTTAAATCATGGGTTGTATCATCTGTTTTTAATAAATCTTTTGATTACGTTTTTACAAATAATATTTAAATAAGTATGAAGAAGTAAATCTTTACTAGCATATTGTAAATAATTGTTGATGAAACATACAGTATCTTGAAAGTTTATGTCTTGAAGAAGAATGAAATGTTGCATGTTATTTACGTAAATTTTCAAATGAAACTTTCTACTTCAAATATTCAAAATTTGATTTTCAGTGGAAGAATGCTTACAAGTTGATGTTGATTAATAAGAAAGACTTAGAAAAGTTACTTTTTGGTCACATATTAAACTAAAAGTTAATTTTTTACCCCAATTTTCAAATCTTATTGAATCATATATATTATTGTTCATTGAACCTATGCAAAAAAACTAAAACTTCATCAATACAAACACATCATACATAAGAAATAGTATATTACGCACCTAGGGAGCAAAAATAAAGAATGTCTCAGGTGACAATTTCAGAATATCTCGAGAGAAACATGTATGGGACCTGAGACATTCTTTGTTTTCTCCCGTGGTGCGTATACCATTTTTTTGTCTGGCCAAACTGACCTTTGCGATCGAGCAAAAGTGGTACTTTCCAACCGCTAGACAAAATAATAATAAACCTCGCCTATATTCGCGAAAAAAAATCAAACCTTCAAACTTCCTTCCACATCTTTTCTCCCCTACATCCCACATCACTACCTCAACCCCCAACAACAGAAAAGCTCACAATCACCTTTTTCCATCGCTTCAGGGAAAAGACGGCGTCGTGGCAGCATGGCGTGGACACCTACGCGCACCATGCCCTGGCCGGGCACACGGGTGGCTCGACGGCTGGGATGGGCCCGCACGCCGGCCACGCGCACCCCCACGCAGGCCACCCTCACACCGGCCACCCTCACAGCGCGAGCCTCGCCGCGGCGGCGGCCTCGCCGTTCTACGCCCAGAACGTCGCGATGATGTCCTCCTGGCGGGCCTACGACAGCGCCGGATTCCAGCGGGCCTCGCCGTACGGTGAGTTGTGATTTTGGTTTGATTTTTATCGGTGTTTTGGGTGGGAGGTGAGGATTGGAGGTGGGATTTTTGTTTGTTTTAGATCGATACTGTGAAATTGTTTTGGGATGCCTTTTTAGTGATGACGGTATTTTGGTTTAAAGATGTATATTGGTCGAAGGAAATATCGTTTGAAATGTTTTTATATTGTCTAAGCGTGTTGAATAATTTTGGGCAGTTCTAATCTTGTAATTAATTCTATTGGAGGATTTTAAAAACATTCTAAAAGGTATTTCTTTGGACCAATGTACATGCTGATAGTTTGATCAATATTCATAATGAGTACACGGAAGAAGTGATCTTTGAGAAAAACATTCACTGAGCTTGTATGTTAAATTGTTAATGATTAACAGCATACTGTAAGTCAATGCGTGTAAAATTACACAGACTAAGTGAGTAGCTCTCATTTAAATACATTTCCGTGATTTTGAAACGTTAAGAATGTACGTAAAGTGCAAACTTTGATTTTTTATATCTATCAATAGTGCGCAAAATATCACTTGCAAAAACATGCGAGTTTTAAAGACAATTAATGTTCATTGAAAATTAAATTTCGTACATGAACTTAGTAAAAAAGTTATTATAAAATATTAAAGCTTAATAATACACTGAAATTATTGATTGATTAGAAAAGTTATTCATTGAATCAGCCAAATAATTTTCTGAACTAACAAATTGCAGTAGCTATAGGTAAGCGATAATTTTAGCGGAAATAAATATTTTTTTATTGTCCTGATGGCAACTAAAAATTGCTAGTTCAGCTAAAATTATCGCTGCTACAGCTAAGTAAGTTGCTTTTTCTGTAGTCTAAACAAGAATAAATTCTTTAATTCCCAAACAGGTGCTTTTATAGGGTAATAAATTTTACAAGTTGCGAGAGTAAAATTTAATCGTTATAGCTTTAAGTAGAAAATAAATCAAAGAATCTTTTCGTATCTTCTCACTATCTAAGTTTCCGCTTCAGAAATATGGTAAATTTCAAATTCTCTAACAATGGTCCCGCCCATAATCATGTAATGTTTTGATATCTCATGATAAAAGACACTATAAGCTAGAGCTTACACAAAATTGGAAGTGTGGATAGTATTTTTCCTGACGTGTACATAATAACTCTATAAATTCATTTTGTTTTGAAATTATAAAAAACAGCTGAAATTGAAAACACGTATAACTTATCCTTAAATCACTCTTTGTTTACACCTTTAATGTCAATTAAAATTTAGATATTCACTATTATATATTTAAAGGTTTGTTTTCTGTTATTGAAACAACGCTCATTTCCAAACTTGTCATTTTTGCAAAATCGCATTGGAATTTCTATATGACCAAGCCAAACACGATCATAAATTCTTAGGCAATTATAAAACAAACACCATACAAAAACTCGTTCCATTATTTGAATCCACTGGCAGCACACGCTTCCTACTTCAACTAAAACTGTCTCTACCATACCCGTGAAAATTCGGCCTTACTTAGTACCAAGCGTAAAAACGCTGCATCACGAAGCCGCTAAAATATCTATTCTCTTTTGCAGCGACGTCGTGCGCGTTGCAGCTATCGCGGCGTCCCTTACGTGCGGCTATAAGCAGCGCAAGCTTATGTAGAATGCTTCTTAGCACAACAATTCTCAGGGCCCCGATACTACACACAATGCTACAATACTACATAAAATATGTAAGCCAACGAAAGACTACCACGGCTACACAGCGTTTACATGATAATGCTTTTACGTTTAACAGATAGCTAATGATTTGGTAGTTTTGATACTTACATTAGTAGGTCGTAAACTGTCCTTTACAAATTGTAGCTTTTCCTCTCCTAGCCGTTTATTTGCGCTACTTTTGCCGGCGTTAATTATTTTTTATTTCAAATTTGATTTTCGCTTTTATTAATTTATCCAAATATCGTTTGAGACCGGGCAATTTGATCCCCTTGAAAAATCATTTTTGACGTGCAGCGCTGGACTATCGCGTCTAAATCAGCGGAGCGCGCGAGCTATCTCACGGCGAGAAAAAGCCAAAAACGAGAACAAAAAAGGCAACCAGAAGAGAGAGAGAAAAAGATAAGTTTCGTTAGTGCAGAAGCGAGAGAAAGGCAGGATCAGTATAAAGAGAGAGAGAGAGAGAAGAAATTTTTCCTTTCCCGTCGGGGCAATGAATCGCGCGGATGCTGCTGCTTCTGCTGCTGCACACACGCGGGCCATGTGCAAGGGATAAGTGATAGCGGCTCCTCTTTGAAGAGAAATCCCGTCGAAGCGCTCTGGTCAAGTGTTTCTCCTCTTCTGGCGTCATTACGACCCATCACACGCCAGCAGCTCACCCTCCTCCCTCCTCTCTCTCTCTCTCTCTTTCTGCCTGCCTTTCTCATTCATATATCTACTTCTGCTTTTTTCTGTTTCACCTTTTTTTTTTACTTGTCTATATCTGTCTTTTTCTTGCTTTCGATCCCTCCGCTCTCTGTATACTCTTATTAAGCAGGCCCGTATTTATTTTCTTAGAATATCGCATTTACAACTTTATCCGGCTTGTTTTGATCTCTTTGAGTAATTAAAAAAGTGGCTGGAAGCTGATTTTTCTCATTTGCTAATGACTTTTGGAGAGGCTAGTATTTAGAATTTTTCGAGAAATCATGGGTCTGATACTTTTTTTGTCCATCACACTTTCTGCTATTTATTTTCTAGCCAGCAAGGTTATTAATAATTTTACTTTTAGATAAAGTTTAAGTAACTTTTGAATACCGTATATCTTTTACTTTCGCATTATCATTTTGTCTATCAGAAACCTATCAAATGTAATTTAGAAAATTCGCTCGGCACTCGATACTTTTTTTATTCCTCAGCAAATACAGTTATCATCCAACCAGTTTTCTTAATTCATCATGACTTCATATTCAAAAATATAATTCTCGAAGTATCGCGCTCGACCTCAACATTATTCAATCCACATTTAAAAACAACCCGCAATAAAACATCACGTCACACTTCCAACTCCAAACATCCCCGGTCCATTAAAACAAAAGCTCTCAATAAAAACCACTCCATACCTCAGAAACACACACACACATGTAAACAGCAGAGCACCGAGAAGAATGCGAACGGATAAAAATCATCATTAGTCTCGAAAAGCGCGGCCCGGAATCAAGGCGCGACGCTCGTCTGCGTTTAAATCCCGCGCGAGCATGGCGCGCTCGCTCGCGCAGATTAGGGATATATACGTTTTCGGCGCGATGCTACGAGGAGCCCTGCGCCCGAGAGATAAAGCGCAGACGCGTCTCTCTTTCTCTCTTAGCGCGGCACAAAGGCGCCTCGATCTTGAAAGCACTCGACTGGATCCCATAGATCATCGTCCTCCCTCTCGCTCTCCCCGCGGAAGCGAGCGCTCCTGCGCAGCCGAATCCGTTCCCCCCTCTTTTTTTTCGGCCCGTAATGCGCTTTGGAAGTATCGCTTGATTAATCGAGAGATTAGAGGGGGCAATTAAGTGGTGCAGCTCTAATTTGTGAGTAAAAATTGGTGGAGGAATGCGGGACCCGCTGAGGCTTTTTAATCTTTGTTGTAAAATATTGGGCTGCGTTGTGAGGGAATTAATTGGTTGGGTGGATGAAGTTGGGGCGAAGCTTGCGACGGTAAAGTTTGCGAAAGTGTGTGGGTATAAGTTGAAATTGATGGAAATTCTTCGGTGATTTTGTAGTAATAAATTACACAAAAGTAAACAAATAATTTGTTTGTATCGTCAGTGATATTTTATCAAACATACTCATATTTTACGTGAGAGTGATTAGTTTAAATTTTCAATGGAACTAATTAAATATTTATAAATAAGATTAGTTATTTAATATCATTATATTTTATTGATTATTAAAGTGCGTTACACTTTTTGTTGACAGATATAGTTAAGGTATTCTCCGTAATGAGAAAATCAACAAAAAATTTGATTAACTACCTTCTATAAAGCAACGTAAAATGATCACGTTTTCAAGAAACTAATGATTTAATATCATTATTTATTCTCACACAGTAAATATAGTAATAAATTAAATAATGTGCAATACAATAATAAATTAAGTTGTATCGTATTTATTGTTTTTTTTTTTAAGAAGAAATTAAAATTATAATGGCGAACACTTGTTTACGCATTAAGTAATATGAACGTTGAATTTCAAATTAATGCAGATTTCATGCATGCTACATAAATCAGTATATCGCACGCCTCAGACTTTTATTAGCTTTAGAAAGTAAGTGGTACATTATAAAAATTCCTTTTTGCAGTTTTTTCGCATTATAAGATTTTGTTACTGCTCAGCATATTGAATTTGTAGTTAGACTTGAGCTGCATTATCTTTAGAGCATATATAGATTTATTAAATTTATGACCGAACTTCCATGGCAGTAGGCGTGGGTGCGCGTCAATGGCGCTAAGTAAGTGCTTTATTTTTGGATCTTTGCTATAGGTTGAGATGAATATAATAGTGGATTTAAATATGTAAACAAGAAAATCTAAGTGTACCAGCACTGAAAAAAGTGCTTGGTAAATCTAACGGAGCAGCACTTGGTTAAAATATAATTTGTTGCTCCTACGAAGTTTTTTTGTTCTATTTACAAGGAAAGTGTTGTATTGACAACTATTCGGACTTTATAAACATTTTTTAACAAAAAATACTTATAATAAAAAAAATTGAAACAATTTACAGAGTACTTTGTAATTACTTAACTGTTATTAATCATTAATAACTGTACTCTTTACAAATTTAAATGATACAATTTTCTTTTTTTAATCAACAAGATTTTATTGAATACGTGTTTAACAATTTATTTTAAAATTTTGCAAATACTATGAATATTTATTTGAAAATTATTCCACTTCAAATGCTAAATTAGAATGATTTTACAGACCGTGCAGTAAGCCTTTACTTGAATATTAATAGCTAGTGAACTCATATACTTACTTGTATGTAGCATATAATTAATAATTGAATAAAGTATATATAATATTTTTAATTATTTCTCAAAAGCCGACAAAGATATTGAAATTTCTACCTTTCACTGGTTAAAACCTAAATAATTATAACTATCAATAATTAATAATTATTATATTAATTATTGAATTTATTTTGTAGTTTATCCTGCAAAAACATTTTCCCATAGAAATTTGATTTATGCCAAAGTCATTATCATCAGAAAATATAAGTGGTTTTTAATTACTGATTATGTTTAACATTTGTTACTTTCTTTTTAAAATACACAGTAACATTTTCAATAAAATAAATATTTTAATTTTAGAAATATTATATTTTTTGTAAATATAAAATAAATGACACGTTTTATGAAAGTCTTTGAATTAATCTTTAAAAGCTACAAACCAACAAGTATCTTTATAATTTTACTTTAATAACTTGTGTTGTGTATCCGAAGAAATGTTGTACCGTATTAAATGAAAAAATTAAGGAGTATAACTTACTGCTTTTTTGTAGTATTTATAATATTTGCTTAATTTTAATATGACTGTTAAACATGCAGTTGTTTTCAAATAACTATCTTTATCAGTAAAAGAATGGCTATATTCCTATCAAAAAAGTTGATTATTATCAAAAAAATTTCTATCTGGACAAGAGTTTGATCAGTATTCAATATCAATAACAATGTTTCCTTATAATACATATAATATGTTATGTGCATTTTTAATGTATCTGATATTGTACTCAAGTTTATTGCTAATTTTTGCTAATTTACAGACAAAAGATATATATATATATATATTTAAATTATCACACAGTTAAAAATTTGGTCGAAAATGGACATAAAATTTATGTTAAATTTCGTCCAGCTACACAAATTTTCTGTAGTTACTTCTCGCAGTTAATTTAATACA
>UELX01003718.1:0-21715 GCA_900480035.1 Eupelmus urozonus
ATGGATTGGTCATTGACAAAGTGCCCATCATAGGTCGAGCCACTATAGTGGTTTTCCGGCCCTCTAAAGGTTAAAGATGAATGTGCACAGAATATTTAATTATTATATTTTATGTAGCACCTGTTTATATTCAAAAACGTTTCCACAGTAAAAAACGTTGTGTTTTGCAAGTAATTTTTCGAAAATTGAAAATTTCAGATAAAATAAAAACGCATGAAATAAAAAATGGATTTTTTTCTTAAATACCATCAATAGATATAAAAAAAAGGCATGTATCAAATTTAAAATTGAAAAGATAGCTCCCGAGATCTAGTGATTCATACACACACGCACATACACACGCATAGAAACGTCCATACAGACATTTTTTTAAATTACGCGATTCGAACTCTAACACTTATAATCATGTATCTAAGGCGATTTGACAAAACTCAAAGTTTTACTATTACAAAGCTTTAGCTATGAGAAAGCAAAAAAATTACAGTACAAATTTCAAACGATGATGTATAATAGCTTCAATTCAAATATTTCGAAAAATTTGAAAAATAAGTACTTTATAATAAAAGAAATTGGTGTTAGAATATTAAGTACAATGGAATATAAAAAATTTTAAAAAAGAGAGATTTTTTTCACTAAATACAGTTACATATAGAAACAGCTAAACAGATAAATGAAAATAGAAATTTCTGCTATACATCGTTTTATCAGTAACACTTCCATACTAAATATTTGTTTTGAAAGCGAGCGTAAATTGATCATTTTTAGACTGGCGAACAATAAAGCAGAACAGCGAGCAACAACGTCCACTTTACACACACGCATACACACGGACATTTATTTAAAAATACATATTCTGAGTCTCAGCAAATTTAAAATTAAAAATTGTATTTAAGAATTTTACCAATACAAAGATTTCTCTTTGAGAAAGCAACATTAATATAATTTTTAAAATGAAAAAAAGTTCTATCTAAAAGAAAATTGTTTTAGACATTCAAAGTCATAAGAAACGGGTATACGTTTACAACCGTTTACATTTACATTTTCTATATATAGTATATTACGTTTCTAAATACCTAAAGGCAGTTATTTAACTTGCCTTTTATAAATTTTTTTACAGCGTTTCTTTTACGAAGAATATTATAATAATACAATAATAATAAAAATGCAAGAAAATTTAAACGAATATACATATTTCATGACTATAAATATTTTATGATGTCAAACAGGACCAGTAAACTGGCCTCATATTAAATTTGGCGAAAGCAGTAAAATAATGAAGACAGCCTTCTAGATTACATTAATAAAGAGTAAACGATATAAGAGCAATAATTTTAATTTTTAATTAATGTAATATATTACACTATGACTAAATACCTTTAAAGTAGAAGATTCAGAAAATCATTTAATTAATAAATTCAACTTTATGAAATTTTAAGTTTGAAATATAATTTTGACTTTAAATTTAAAAACTTTTTATGATACGAACCCATTTCTACCAAAGAACATTTTATAATGTTATAATTTTTCACGATTATGGCATTTAAATCATTCCGATGAAAGTGGCTTAAGAGTTCAATTTAACTTTGAGACACAAAAAAACATAAAAAAAACTTTTAGTTGAAGTAAGAGGCACATGATTATTTTAGTACCTATATAAACTTTCTATACTAGAACCGTCTGTTGACTGCAGTCTATTCACGTTTAATCAAGCAGTTTATTTATTTTACTTTGTTATATTCTTAACAAAGTATTTTCTAAACCTTTTCTTTATAAGAAACGAAAAAATATTTATCAATTAGACTTTTAAAAGATTTAAATAACTTTTTAACATAAATTACGACAAAGCCAGTGTATTTTTGTTAGTTAATCAATTATTTGATGGTTATTATAAACTTTTCATTACAACAAACTTGTTTATTTATTATCTTGAAATTAATGACAATTAGAGAAAGTAATTTTTTTGAATAAACTTTTATTTTTTAAAAGAATTTTGTTGTAACTTTATTACTAACAAAAAAAGAGATTTTTTCATTTAAATTGCAAATAAACCTTAATCATTTATATACTATAATTACTATTTACGTTTAACCAGTATAATTAATGTACTTTATGAAACGAGAATATAAATGATCATAAAGTTTACTAAATAAAAAAAAAAAAAAAATGTTACATCATTATTCAAGTATCCTTCTTAAAAACTGTATTTCTAAGTATATACTTAATCTTGGCTATGGATACGTAAACGTTATATTAAAAAGATATTAAGAGAATATCTTGGAGTTGTAAAAATGAAAAGATAAATGATCTTTGAATATCCATAAAGAATTCTACTACTGCCACTCTGAAATCCTCATACGATTTCTCCGACTTTGAGTATATTTTTAACAACCCACTATTATATTAATATAGAAAAGGAGATCATAAGTCAAAATTAAATTCTGCAAGTTTCAAATACTATTGTAAAAGTAGCTTTTTATTTTTTTTCTTTTGAAAATTAAAAAAAATACGGCAATTATTGAATATTCTTAATTTGAATATTAATTTTTTTTTCAAAGATACCAAACTTTTTTTAATAATGTGTCATATTCTATAATACTATGTATATATAATTACAGTGTAAATTTTCTTGTGTTATTCTATTCCAATGTATTTCAATGTTTGTGTATCTAAAATTCTACATATATAAGTGTAGTCTCGAAAGCCTCATATGTTCAATTTAATTATAGAGTAATTAAAAAACGATAATATTCAAATATTACGAATTTTGTTATTCAAAAATGTATATTATTCTAATATCTTGGTTTTAAAATATGCTAATAAAAAATTAACACACGACCCGTTATCCATTTGAACATAAGATTCTTATGTTATTTCATTTTAACTACCGATTTATGCTAAAATGACGAAAATAATTTTACACTGTACTCAACCTCTTTACACCCCCTTTATTATTATAATTTATAATACATAAAAATAGCGAAAGTATAATCGAAACTTGTTCCACGGAAAACTTAGATGAGTGATGGTTTACGTTCTGCATAAGTTTTTAACTTGAAACTTTATATTAAGAAAATGAGTTTGGTGAAGACTTAAGATAGCAATGCGCTTGTTAACGTGTCTATAAAAAGAATTAAAAGTTTTTAGTACTTTACTAGTTCTTTTGATATTGTCGACAAATTTCTATGACGTGCATAAATTAATAAAATTATAATAAATTAATAAAAGCTATTAACAAAATTAATATTATAGATATTATATTTTAATCAAGAACGCTGCACTTTTATGAAAATATAAAATAGTCTTACTTTCTATTTTACATTTCAGATTTGTCAAAAGAAAGCCTTGTATGGAAATTTTTCATTTGTAAGTTTTTATTGCAGATCAATTCTATGACCCGTGATAGGTCTGAATAAAGGTATTTTTAAAAAACCTGTGTGTATATACCTGTGTATGTATTTGTGCAAATGTGTGAATGTGTGAGTGAGTGTGCAATAAACGATCTTAAATTTTGTATGTTTGAAATAGATGTACCAAATACTCTATTTATCTAATATTTTAAATACTTGTTATTCTTGGAATTGGCAATATCCCAATTGACTCTCTGATAACATTTTATTGAACAGTTATATGTATAAATAAAGATAGTTGTGTAAATTGAAACTAAAATGTCATATTTTTTACAAAGATTTAAAAAAAATTGTATCTCATATACTATTAAATGAAATTATATAAAATATATGTAATTATTTAGACATAAATATGCTTCTTTAGGATTTAGTATTATTTTAAAAAAATCATTTAAAATTTATTGAAATTTAATATTGTATGAAATAACCTTATTTATTCAAATTGCAATTACGATATTAAAGATTTTAAATTGTCACATAATTTGTCCATAGAAAGTTCTATAAACAGCGTAGAAGTATATTTAAGGGTATTGTTAGTAGATTTTCATGCTTGAAGAATCATAGTACTTCTAACTTTTTAAAAATCTTTTTGTTAAATATATTTTGAAGTATTTAGGAGTTTCTAAAGCGATTCTTTGATTATCCTTAGAATTATTAATAGCTGAAAAATAACTTTGAAGATATACCGCAGTTGATAGGTCTATTTAATAGTACCTGTTTGTGGACCGCAAACTGTGAATGTGGTTAAATACTCTTAAGTTTGAGATGTATATATACTTTAGAATTTCAGCTTTCAATTAAATAATCTATTGTTTTAGCTTTTAATTAAATATTTATTACATAAATGAATAAATTGAAAGAAAAATATGATATATATATACTTCAAGAAAATTATACAATTGTTTTGAGAAAGCATAGTACTATTGTATTAGTATTTTATTTTGAAATCAGCGACGAAACATAATAACGAAGTTGAAATCGAAAGATACAGAGACCAAGCTGTTACAACACGTTTTGAAGGAGAAACACCTAACGAATTATTTGAGAAGTAGAAATCAACGCTTGCTTGGTCATCGGATCTCTTTCACATTGCATTGACTGCAGTTTCAGTCCCTCGTGAGGTAATAAATCTTCTGCGAATGTGTCACGCACTTTCAGGTCACGCATTGTAGTAAAAGTTTTCGAAGTGCTTTCGCACATGAAATGAGCTTTGCCTGCAGGATCGTCAGTTATAAAATAGAGATATTTAATTTTAAATGTTAGTAATATATTCTTATATTAAAATAATTGAAGGTAATATAGAGCAAGGTATTATTTTAAAAAATAAGTCTTTTCTAATTTAATAAAAAATTTACAGCGTCGAAATATTTTTGAACAATTAAAAAAAATGGGTTCTCTTATTTTTTTAATAAGATAAATTTATTCGCATCACCTTATTTTTTATATATTATTTAATCTAATGTAGCTAATATTCCCAACCAACGAACAAAATTCAATTAAAAAAGAATAAACGTAAGCGTTAAGTTTTCTCGGAATCACATATGTAACGAAGTGAGTCGAACCACTGATACTCGTATAATAACAATTGATTTACGTGCAAAGTTTATGTATAGGCTTCATTTATGATCAACTTCATTGGTACCAATAGAATTCATTTTATGAATGTTAACTTTCGTTTTAATACGTTGGTCATAATAATTAAACTTGCAAATATTTGTTTACAGTGATAATGATTAAAAAGTAAATTAAAGAAACAACAAAAAGAAATTTTTTTATAAAATTATGAACGTAAAAAATGTTTATTATTTATTTTTTGGTAATTACCTTTAATATAAAATTTACTATTACATACATTTTACATTTATTTAATATACTTTAATATACATTTTATTTAATTAAGAAAATTATTCTTACGAGTTTGAAAATAAAAAGTTATAGCTGCAAAATAACAAAGTATACTAGCTAAAAAAATATCTTTTTGACTATTTTAGAAATTTACGGATTAAATTAACTACAGCAACACAATTATCCAATAAAGTTACATAATTTTAATTCTGTTTTTAAATAAGTTTCTTTTGATCAGTGTATTTATCTTATTTTTATTAAAACACTAAAAATATTTTGCTTGCACGCAATGTACACCCACCGCGAAAAATATTTTCCCGAATAGTCGAGTGTACCTGAAATGGCAACGTCGCATATTTTACTACAGGCATAAGAGCTTAATTCATGAAACACGATATTCCTCTTGGTTATCATCTTTTTAATTTTGTTATAAAAAATAACCAAGATACACGACTCGATCTATGATTTCGGCCTTTATGCTTGGGGTAAAATACACTATGTTACCATTTCAGGTACACATTTGGAAAAATATTTTTCGTGGTGGGTGTAAGTACATACGTACACATGTATGTGTGTGTACATATAAATATGGGAAAGCATGTAAAAGCGAGCATCGATTGTATTAATACTAGCGCCAGCTTTATGAAATAGATTAATTCGACTGAAATAATATCCATCCATATAATTTGAATATAATAAATAAATTTATTTTCTCGGATAAAAATACAGTCTATTGTGAATTAACGTACTATAATTTAAAATAAAGTGCGAAATAACTACTTAGTCTAACTACAAATCTTAATAAATGAAGATCAAATTAAATAATTTCAACGTGTCTTTACGCATCGCAAATCTAATTCAGATTGACAACGCATTAAGTAAATTGAATTAAATGTGTAAGAAATTAAATTAATTAAATGGAAACTTCGCAAAAACGCCTTGGTAAATCCCAAGCTTTATACACACTTTATTCAGCTCACGAAACGCGGCGAGACTCCGTCGTTTTTAATTAAATAAATCAAAGACAATCTTAGATCCAAGATAAAGTAGTGAATATATTATGCCTCGACTGCACTGTTTATAATTTGTATCGATTGTCATTCATGAATATTTATTCTTAGTACAATAAAATTCATGCACTAGGCTTTATCGTATTACTCATTCAAAAATGATAAAGAATATATTCAAATATATTTAAACATTGAGTATTTTCAAATTCGTAGATATGTTTTTTTTAATAAAATTCTTTTCAAAAACTGTACATATACATGAAAAAAAAAACAGATAAAGTTGCATTTTTATTTTCGAGGTTAGAAAATGTCAGAATAGTATTATTTATTTTATAAAAAAATATAATTATTTATTATCAAACTTAAGCTTATAATTATTTATTGTTGTAAATTATTTCTATTTATTTAGTTTTCATTTAATAAAAGTTTTTTAATGTAGTTATTATTGTCAATTCAATCTCAAAACTAATAAAATGTCAAACTTAATTTGAATAGCTCGTTTAGATACTTCAACTTTCGGACTTAATTTTTTCAAGAAAATATCACGATTTGCTACACACCCACACGTGCTTATACCCACCCTACTAAAGCCAGACTTCTAAAAGGTAAAATAATAATGAATACGCGAAATGCTTTGCCGGCGAAAAATCAATGGTGAAAGCAAATTAAGGATAAAGCACACGTACGAGAGGGTAAAGGCACTCTCACAAAAAAAAGAGGGAAACGCGCACGCGGCTAGCCACAAAGGAAAACCGAAGGATTCTGGAAAAAACGAAGCAAATCCAGTTTGCCCCCTCGAGTCGGTCTGACCGCAACGACCAAGTGTAGCTATACATCTTCACCTAGCTCTTCCCTTTGCTGGCAAAACTGATTAGCAGTCAATTTAGCCTCGCAGGAGCGGCCACTTTAACTTACCTCTCTCGTTCCCTCTCTCTCTCTTTTGAGTGGGAAGCTGCTTCTGCTGCTACATCCGACGAATCACTTAATAGTCATCATGCCGATATAAGTTGAAAATAAAAAAAAGAATAAGGCAAGACCGACACAATGACGAGCGACGAACGTGTAATTGCAAGAAAAATCAGCATTTGCAGAAAATCCTCTTTTGGAGATTTTTCATCCAAGTTGGTTTCCGATAATTGGAAGGATTCTGGGAGTAGGCAGGCAGAGATCAAGGATTACAGATTTTGCTGAAACTGCAAGATGTTCGGATAACGGAAAAGTATTTTTTAAATGGTTGTTTTGCTTATGTAAGTCCGAATAAAGTTTTATCACTTTTGAAAAATTAAAAAAGATTATTATTTATATTATAATTATAGTAAAATTTGAATTGATATAAAACAAATAGATACGAATTTTAGTAGATTCTTTACAATTGTAGCTTAATATAATTTTCATTTTGAAAAATGTTTTTTATTAACTTAACCATAATGTTATTAATGCTCTTACTTAAATCAACTTTTTGTTACTGACAATATCTAAAAAAAAAATAAAATAAAATAAAATAAAAAAAAATGTTCGTAAAAAGCAGCTATTCAATAATAAACTTATTTTATTGTAAGTGACTAAGGAACGCATTTCTAGAAAACTCACTCTCAGCGATTGCATCATTAATTCTTAAACAGGTACTTCAAAATATTTTATTACATTATGGCTATTTTGGGAATTAGAGTTCATTAAGGAAGCCAACAAAAGAGCCTGTTTTTGCAACTTTCAGGATCCCTAACGCAGTTTCAGCAAAATACGTGACTCGGATGTTGTGGTCTCCCCTCGTTAGAATCAATTCATATAGGAAATTATTTTGAAAAATGCTTAGAAGACAGTAAAATAAATTTTTTTAACTAGTAGTATGTTATTTACATATTCTTTATTAAAATTAGTTAAATTTATTTTATAAAACTCGTTAATAAAATTATTTTTATTGAATTCGTACTTAAATATTTACAAGCAGTACGTGATATAAAAAAGATAACAAAGATTTCAATGTAGTATTTAAATTCAGCATTTTTCAAGTGCACTAAATTCTTTTACAATGAAGATACAACTCAGCTTATTTATGAGTTCCATTTGTATAAAAGAAGTGATAATTTTCACTCTAAAAGAATCCAGCTCGTGCTTTTATTGTTCATATATGGCTATCCACTACATTACAAATAAAATGTAATCTCATTTCCAAGAAAGGTCATTTTATTCATAAACATTTCAGAATAATTCATACATAAAATCTTTTAAACTGCGTATTTTATTACAAGACAAGACAAAAAAACACCTTGAAGTAAAAGTAAATTGCGAGCAATTTCTGCATATATAATGAAATACAAACAGCGATAGGTGTATAATTAAGTGTATGTTTATTATGTTCAAACGTGTGTGTATAAATGTAATCTTAATATAATAAAGTAATAGAAGGTGTAAATAGAATTAAGCTGTCATATCATCCATGTACGTGAAAAAAGAAATAGTAATACAGACGTGTAAAATACACAAGATAGCTTTTATAAACAGAGAAAATGTATAAAGAGACAAAAATGAATAGGCGAGAGGCTTTTCACACATATGCTTGGATAAATATATATAAATGTATATACATAAGTTGGATGGAAGAGTACACATTAGGTATGGAATACACAGTAAAAAAAGAATTAATGTCCGCTAATCGTAGCCGGCGATTTATCATATATTCATGCTATCGTCGCTTGATCCAAAATCGCATTAAATACATTGTTATTGATTTTCTTTATATAAAAATACTTTATTGCAGTGCTTTATTTACTTTATATACTACATTTGTGAATATGTATTCACAAATAATTGAAGTTCATAATTATAACAATATTATTTTGTGTGATTGTGCATTTGAAAAAAAAAATCCAGTCAACAGTTATTTCAACAAAACTCGTCAAACATGACCTGTTACATATCGATTCTGTTTCTATATTTCTACAAAACTGTGTAAAACCTTCGATTAAAACTTTTTTACATAAGCCTCAATGGATACCTATATTTATAATCACATATAAAAAGTCAATCAATATCCGAGTGCGTAAGAAACATATTTTTGTAAGCGTTACTCTGACGACAAGTCGCTCGCGTCGTTAAGCCGATCAAAGTATTTGTATTAAGAAATGAGAATCGCAGCAACAATATCCTTTCCTCCACTTTCCCGCCTCAATCTCCTTAAGAAAATCAATTTGCCCGACCGGTAATTTATTTGCACCCCACAGCCAAACACATACGCTAGAGTAAACACTCTTTGCCTTAGGAAGCCGGAAAATTGGAAAACGCGCCTTCGAAATACCAGCTCGACACTTTTCACAATCAGCCGGTGATGTGCGATCGCTGGAAAAAGCCAAAGCGAGATAGTTAAACGATGCTCACGTGCTCATTAATTAAAAATGCAAGAACGAACGTTATCTTTATCTTAATGGGTCACGTTGGTAAGGTCAAATTTCTATTTTTTTTCTCATCATCTTTGAGCACATATGAAACTTTTAATCAGAGTAAAACTTTACTTTTGCCATTGAGGTATTTGCCGTACGAAAACACAACCAAAGTTAATTAAACTGCTGAACGGTGACCCACATGTTATTTCTCGTATTAATAATTCCCGGGGAAAATCACGGCCGGCGTGTAAAAACGTGAAGGTCGGATTCCGGTGGGTCGGAAATAAAATTTTATTTGGTTGTGAATCGGAGAATTGTAAGAGAGAAACTTTAAAAGCACGCAGTATTTTAGCCCGTTAGGGACAATTAAGAAACTATGAAGCTATATCTGGTCTTGGGTAGTCGGTAGAAGAGGATATTATTTATTCAGACATTGTATATATGTAGTTTCTCTGGCGTATTTATCGCTTTCCAACTACATTCATTAACTTTTTAATACCCCGAGGGAATCAGAGCTGGCTTAATTTATGTGTACTTATGTATCTCCATATTAAAATGATACAATTATACAAATATGAAAACAATTCTTTTTACTTTTTATTTAGGCGAGTAAAAATGTGCAATTAGTGTTAGTAAAAAATTATTAGATTACAAAGCTTAAAATTTGCTTATGAAAATATTATAAGATATAAGTAGAATAAAGTTTTCTTCATGAATAACGTAATAGGAATCAAATAAAACGTAAATATTCCGAATTTACGATTTTTGTTCAGAATGATCAAGCATGGCTTTCTTTTTATTCTTTCTGAGGTTATCTTCTATTGTATAATTTAGCAATAAAAATGAAAAATTCTGGAAATATTGCCCGCATATTTGTGCAAAGAGTTAAAAAAATTTTACATTTAAAAATCACTTATTTAATTTGATTCTTATTTATCACTTGTTGAAAACAACACTGAAGGTTCACTTAAAAAGATTCTTTAAAAACAATAATACAATAACACTCGCATCCCCTTAATCAAAATAATACTTAATGAACACTGCAAATTTTAACGAAGCCGTATTTTCCAAACTAATGACGTACACTTCCATCTCATAAAAAAAAATGAACTCAAATATATACAAGAGTACTTAACGAGCACTATTCCAGCACCACCGACAAAATGTAAAAAACCAATTGAGAAAAATCAGCGGATCATAAAAATTCTTTTTTTTTTGTCACTGTGCAACCATCGTGCGCGCAAACAGTCAACAGCAAGAGAACAGTCATCGAGCCGGGCCGAGAGGCAGAGATAGAGAGAGAGACAGACAGACTTGCTTTTGTTTTGTTGTCTGGAATTTACTTACGAGCTTCCTCGCCTGGACAGCCGGATCTGCGGCTCTCGGCGGCCCATCGGAGTTCGGATCCAGCTCCGCGAAGTACTGGCCGACAAGGCCCATGTGAACCATCTTGATGGATTAATTTTCAGCCGTCGCTACTCTCGATCCAATATTTAATTAACTCCGCCGATCGATATACACCCTCGGCCTCTCTCTATCTCTCTCTTCGCTGCGAAAAAGGTCGACGACGCTCTGTGCGCTTTACTACTGAATGCGAAACTAGGCCAATCATTCATTCACGAACGACGACTACGCCTCCTCGCTCGCCACACTCCAGCGACCCCCACTCCAGCTCCGAACGATGCACTTCCCTCTCTCTCTCTCTCTCACTCTCTCTCTCTCTCTCTCTCGCTCTCTCTCTCAACCTCTCGCACTCGCTCTATCTATCCCTGCAAGCTCAACGGACTAAATGCAGCAGAAAAGCTCGCAGCTTTTCTCGTAGAAAATGTATCAGTCTCTCGCTAATGGTCTAGTTCAGCTCGAGCGGTCCAGCACTGACTGAGGCCAGCGCGTGAGTCCTTGCGTCTCCTCGCGACAAAGCAGCAGCGGCAGCAGCAGCAGCGCAGCAGCTTTGCTTTCTCATTCAGGAAAAGTCCTCCTCCCACCTGCACCTGCTGGGCGGGCGCGCGCGTCCCAGTTTCTCTCTCGACACGCGCGCGAGGCTGACCGAGAGAAAATCCTTCCTGCCGCTCCGATTTTATCCCCTCGTGTGCTCGCTTGTCCGGTTCAAGGTTAGGCGGCCCCCCGTGCACCTACTTACAGGCCAAGTGTACGCGTTATTAATTATTAACTGCTCCGGCGCACGCAGCGTGCTTTAATCAATCGACGGCAGCTCGCGAGGAAAGAGAGAGAAACAAAGAGAGATCAATCCGCACCAGTTAATCGACCACATGGTCCAGCGCTGTTATTTTTTCACTTAAACGCGCGGATGTAAACGCGGGCCTGAAAACTGCCGGTCGTAAAGACGCAGCTCTCCAATCTCTCAGAAACAGGCAATTTCACCCTCTTCTTCTTCCGCTTCGCAATTACGGCCGGTCTATCGCGAGCGCGCGTTAATTGACAATTTCGTAGGGAAAAAAATACAGCGCACGGTGTACACAGTAGCGCTCGCGAGCGGGCGCGAGAAGCAACAGCCGTCGCAGCGCGAGAATACAGACGCCCACCCGACTTCAACAAGTCGAAAGCCAGCGCGCGCACCTACAGGGGAGAGAGAGAGAGAGAGAGCGCCACCGCGCGAGCGCAAACTGACGCTCGACCGGACGTGACGCAAAAAGGATTCTCGCTCCCCTCTCTTCGTGGTTATAGGCTGCGCCGGTCAGCCGTTAGTGGAAGACTCGCGGAAGCACGCGGTCAGCGACGGCAGCAACAACAACGAGGGGCCAGACGACGAGCGGCTGACCGGACCCGGCCTCGTACTACTTACACGCCAGTCCGCACGCTATCGAACGGCTTTTTGGGGATCGGAGAGCCCTGTGTGTATGTAAATGTCGAATGCGTGACTCGGCAACATGTTGACTAGCCCCTTCCGTCGAAAAAACCTTTCTGCAGCATAATGTAAATAACAAAAGCCGGCTGCCGAGTCCTGCGAGCTTGAAAAAGCGCCTAGGGGCAGCAGCTCGTGGACGAGTCGAACACATGCCGTATAGGATTCATAGAGCGGCGAGTACATTTACAGCAGCAGCAGCAGCAGGAGGAAAAGCTCGCGTGGCGCTGCAGGCTTCGCGCGAGAATGAAACCCCCACCCTCGGCTAGCAGGGGTAGAAAGAGAGAGAGAGAGGGACGGTCTCGTGCCCGGTTTCACCTTCACCTTTTGCTCCTCGCCTGCGCGAGCCTGCGCTGAACCTCGCTCCGTCCTTCTCCCGCCGTCGGCCGCGCGCACCTTGAACTTTCCTCGCCTGGGCGCGTAACTCCCTCTCTCTCTCTCTCTCTCACTCCGGCGCTCTTTCACCTATACGCCTGCCCGATGACGCAGTACGAGCTGCCGCTCGTTTTTCCAGCGACGCTGCTGCCGGGTTAAACGCTGCCTTCTCTCGCTCTCTCTCCTAAAGCTCGCCTCGCGTGTATGTCCGTATGGCTTGCGGGGTATATGCGTGCTGGCGAGTGCGAATGCTCGCCTTTTGATAGCGCCTCGGCGGGAATTTACGGCGCTCCGCGTGTATTTATATGAATCATTAACCGTGTGAATGATGCTTTTTACGATGTACAGAAGCACCTACTTAATTTTTTAATACGGCTGTGTGTGCGCGTGCTTGTCCGTATTTTTTACGGCTCGCATCTTTTTCAGACTTTATCCATATCTATACAGTCCGACTAATAATTTAATTTATGTTTATCTACATATGCACGTGCTTTTTCCAGTGTATATAAAAAAAAAGCGCGCGTGGGAGAGGGTGGAGGCGGATGTACATTCGTTTGCGTGCGCTGCCTATGACCTCGAGTGGAGCAGGGCTGCGACCCAGAGAGAAAGAGAGTGGGAACTAAGGGGAGAGAGCCAGAGAGTGGGAGCCGCGCGCGCATACGCAGGTGCGGTGCGCGGAGGATTAGCTACAGGGCGAGATTGGATGCTGCTGGATATAGCCCCTGTGGCTATGACGGCTCTGAGAGCCGGGAATGCGACGGTCACTTGGACGTGATTTGCCGGGGCGCGCTACTGGACACATACCGGAAGGGACGACGTGCGACACTTGAGATATGATTAGAGGAGGCAATAGGGCTTGGCGTTTCGATCCCTTGGGGAAAATATTGTTTTTTCCTTTATTATCTCCCAGGGGAGGACGTGGCTTCGATGATAATATGCCGCGAGCTGAACTTTTAACGTTTCGGTTCTGAGGAGGTTCAAAAATTTAAGGGGGAGTATGTCGAGCTGTTGGTGAGAGTGAGATTTTAGAGGAAATCCGTGATTTTACATTTTGATCTTATCGTATTACTGAAAGAGGAAACAATTTCAGGTATTTTTTCCGTATTGATTGAAACAAAGTTCAAAATCGAATACATGTAATATGAAGAAAAACAAAAAATCATGTACCTGAAGATATTATTTTTTTTCATAACATACTACCTACAATCGCAGTTGAATAATGAATTTCATAAAACTAAACCAAGGATAAATATGTACCAAAGGTCAAAGCCATATTAAATGAAAGTCTTTCGGGGTAAGGAACGCTGCTGGCAATGACAATGAGTAGGGATAGGGAACGAGAGCTAAGAAAATCCTTTGCTGGAGAGACAGATAATACCAACGAAGGCTATAGCACGTATTTTCAGAATACGTATTAAGCTTACAGCTTAAATTGAACAATAGATTTAGGACAGTTAAGGCAGCTGATATGTTTATAGAATGAAATCAAATATTAACTTATTTTTAATTCAAAATTAACATTAAATTTAAACTTAATGTGAAAACATTTTTTAAATAGGATTTTCGATATTAAAAAGCAATATAATTTTTTAAAAATAGATAAATTTGTATATATTACAAAAAAATTTTTTTTAATTATCAATACAAATTGTATGTAAACACTCAGCAAGTTTCATTACTTACAAATTCAATAATATATTACAAATAATTAATTACAGTAATCTAGATTGAGTTTTAGTTAAACCTGTAATAAATGGCTGTAATGAATCTGGCAACTGAGCAATGCAATCATTCATTCTGTGAAAAGAGCTCTTAACTTCATCCTTAATAAATGACAGAAACATTCCAAAGGCTTCTTTAAGGAAAATATATATTGTGCTCCAAAACCTTTGTCAGCTATAATGAAATTGTTATAATACTGGTTGAATGCTTCCTTAATTTGTTGGAATTAGAAATCTTCAAATTAATTTAGATTGATACTAAGTTCTTTCGTATTATTAAAAGCAACATTTTCAATTACTCATTTAATGTATTAAAAGTGAGGTTAATTTTTCATAAACAAGTATTCGCTAATGGATATTAGCTAATAGTTTCTAGCCAAAATTTAGATATCTTTTACCGAACAATTAGCTAGGTATTCTGCCTATTTGTGAACTAAATGTCTAGAAATTCTATTCAACTTTTCACCAGGGATATGAAAATGTTTCGTTGGCATATCAAAAACCATTTGTTAATTGTAAATTTAAAGAAATATGAAATCACTTTACGTTACTTATATATGCCCTTTTTCCTAAGAACACTTCAATAGAATTACAGTAGTAGTTTAAATTTTAAAGTATGCACACATGTATCCGAAGTCAACTAGAAAAATCTAACAATCCGCGCTAAAACTAATAAAAAATTTAACATATTTCAATCCTACGTTTGGAATACTAAAGAAGTAGTTAAAAAGGATGGATTGTATGGAAGCAAAGTGCTCTTTCTGTTTTGCTTGTAAAAAATTTTACATTTATAAAGATTTGTAAAAACTTTGACCTATAAATCTACATAAATTATAAAAGTAATAAAACTGCATTTTTCTTTTTGTAAAATAAAAAAATATTTAATATAAGATATGACGTGGCTACAAAAATTTACTGCGCTCAACGTCTTTTCGGCTTCCAGCACCAAATTAGTTTATCTTCGTTCTGCTAGCGGATGATTATTTTGGACACTTTGCGTCGCATTGAGAATTAAGTTAAAAGGTTTTCTTTTCGTTTCTTTCTACGTGAAGAACACTTGATTGACCTGTTTTTTTATTTCAACGAAATTTTGATAGTTTATTTTTTTCATATGTACAACATATTTTTTAATTTTCGACAATTATTATAATTCCGAACATAAGAATGATTAACATATTAAAATGTTATGACTTATTTTCAAGGCTTAAAAAATTCAAGAGAGAGAATAAAATAAGAAACTATTTTAATTTTAATTATATTTTAGAATTAGTATGGTTTTACTCTAAATCAAGATACTTATGAGACTAAATCAATAGATTTCCAAATACGACTTCGAATTTTAGAAAATAACCATATGAACCCTGAGCTACTTATTCTATCGTCTTATGTAAGCGCTAAAAAAGGCTTCATTTGGAAGAAGTAAAAAAGCTAAAAGAAGGATTTTCTTTTATCTAAAATTTTTTTACTGATTTATAAAAATTTACTATTTTTATCATTATACAAGTATATAAAAGCTCTCAATCATTCAATTTTTAATTGACATCTACAAATTCATATACATGAAAAATAGACGAACGCGAATTCAAAAAAATAAATAACTCAGATTTTACAAATAGAAAAATTTAAGTAAAAGTAAAATTTTAGAACTTACACGCAACTTAACAAATTAATACTTGTACTTTTTAAAATGTAGAGAAACTAATAAAATGCATCAAAGTTTATAAATAAATTTTTATCAAATAAAGTACGAAATATAAATTTCTTTAAAATGTTTTTAGAAATTGTTTTTCGAAAAATCTATAATTTAGGTAAAACTATAGAAAAACAATATGTGATATTATTTAAAATTTTAAATCTCTCATCTCTACCCTAACTCACTGAAATCAGGCTAGTATCATGCTCATTATCTTCTTCATTAATACAAAATTTCCTATCTAACTTCACGTATAGTCCTTTCATAACCCTTTCCAAATCCTTCGATCCTCGACGATTCACTCGTTAACCACCCTCGCCTCCTTATCCTCAAACATGAATTCTCGCAACAGTAGCGAACCTGGAGCCGAGCAGGAGCAAGCTCGTCCTTAAAATCCCCCTTACTTACCGACTCACGAGAGAATTATCGAACCCCGTACCGTCGGAGCTTGCAAGCTCGTGAGGTTACCCGTAGCTGAGTGGATGGCGCTGCTGCTGGCATTGGCTGTTGAGCGTCGCTACCAGGATCACATAGAGATAAATAGAAGCAAATTTTTTTGACGCTTCCACTTTTTATTTTTAGCAAATATTATATTTATGTACGAGTACGTCATGAATTTTTCGAAGATAAAAAATCTAAATAAGTGCTTGTTTTAATACGTCACTTGGTATTTTCTTTAAGAAATATCATTAGAAAATTTGTTACTTTTTCATTTCTTATTAATATAAACCTAACTATAAATGCATTGTATCGATTATAATAGCTATTAAGCTTTATATAAAAATAGATTAGAAAATTAATAGACAAAAACATTTACGATTTTAAATCACAAAAACAATAAATTGCTCTATGTAAAAATTTTTAGACTATAAATAATTAGGTATATATTAACACAAAAAAGTTATGATACTTATTTTTATGAAATAAGATAAAAGGTATCAAATTTCAAAACAATCTAAAATTTATTGTTAAATGTAAATAGTATAAGATGTTTGGGTTTCATCAATCTCCATTTATTTTGTGTTTGGTCAATAATGAATTGAGTACACAGGGGAAAATTCGACGCACGAAGTGTCGCACGAAAGTAAAAAAGTATTCGTCAACCGTGCGTGCCATATCGTCAAATGCTAGTCATTATTGATTGTAACATTATTTCAATATTAATACAGAACGTCGTTTTAATAATTATATGTTTGCTTAAAATTTATTATTTTAATTAATTCCCGGCGATGGTTTTCAGTTTCGCTTGATACTTTATTTCAAACTGGGTTATCTGTAAATATTTTTTACTTCTTTATCAAAGATAGAAATGTAAAAAAATTTTACTTTTTCTAAACAATAATCTATTCCAAAAAACAAAGTGTTTAATACTTTTTGTTTGTTACAAAAATATAATGCATTCAGCTTTAATCACCCTAGAAGAAAGTAATTTTCCTATCTAGATGGACGTTTAATAAGCTCGTAACCATTCTGCTAAGCTCAACATTTAGATAAGATTAAATGATTTTCCACCACGATATGCACATTATTTTAAACCTTTAATTGTATAAAAACCTGCGGTGGGCGTCATAACTGTTGTAAAATTATTTATATAAAATATTTTGCTTTCTATCAGCTGAAGCTTAAAATACTCTTTGAGAGTAGTACAACGCCGTAAATACATGAATATATAGTATACAGACGTTATGGATTAAAAAAAAATAAATAAAATATTAGTAGTGTTACTTATGTGCAACATATTAACGATGAATGAATTTAATAGTGAATGGTACGCATGTATATGTGAGAATATAAACACTTATTAATGTTTCTATTAATTTCTCATTAATTTAGTGTTTGTATAGTACTACTTTTAATATTTTTTTAAAGATGTACTGGTAGAAATTGATTAATTGACCTAAAATTCATGGTAAATAGATAAAAATCTCAAAATTAAACATTTTTAACAGTGGATAATATCAAAGACTTGGAACAATATCTAGACTATTCAAATGTGCCGGACGGATATATGATACGTATATGAGGAATACAAAAATTTTCAACGAAACTAAATTATGTTCTATTATTTCTAAATGTAAAACATATATATTTTTAGTGAGTTTGACTTAAGCTAGCCCCCTTATCAGAAACCAATAAAATTGCAGTTACCTCAAGCAACAGATAGTTCCATTCCATCACTAGAATACGGACAAATCGATTGAGATAAAACTTGTTTAAAATAAAGATGAATGAGAAGAGCACAAATGGGTTTCTAAAGATGCGTCGAACTAAAACCGAGATTGCAAAATTGTGACATATAAAAATCTCTAGATATTATTACTAGCTTCAATCATTTAGCACTGTTATATATTTTAAAGGAAAGAATTACATAAAAATTGGTATTCATGATTTGTAGTTCCTGAGAAAAATTTATAAATAATCTTATTCATTTTTACGCTCAATGACAAAAAGTTTAATAATTATAATGTTACTAACATTATTTTTCAGTCTTCTGAGTCATAATAATTTAATTTTATGAATTATTTTAGGGCGGAGCTGAAAATTTGTATTCAGAGATAAAAAGCTGTTTTTTGCCCTAAAAAACTATTTTTAGCGAAGATGAAAAGTTCAGTACTTGTCTACCGAAGTTATCTCATGCTCGTTACAAATAGGTTTTTAAACCGTAAAAATGATCTTTTTAAGTGCCCATAAAGTAGCATAAAAATAAGTCGTAAAGTAAAACTTTACTTAAATACCAAAAATTTCTTATACAAGTTAGTTACTGTAAATTTGTAGAATTCGTAAAAGTTTGAAATAACATATATCGATAAAATACTTGTAATTTTATATAAAAATGAAGTTGTCAAACAAATTTATAGAAACATACTTCTATATGTAATCTTAACTCTTATTTTCACACTATTTCAAATAATGTTTTTTCAAATTACTATCAATCAGAGGTCTTCATAAAAAAAAAAAAATTAAATAACTACCCGACATTAATAACCGTTCCGGTCTGATAAAACGCAGCCGATAACTTTAAAACTGTCGCAGTCAATAATTAGTTAGCCCAGCTTATCTCTTTCCAACATAGAAAAAAAAAGAAGCACCGGCTGCCCGGACACTTTAGCTTAACTGTACAATTTATCCACAAACACATGCGTAGACCTGCACTAGACTTCGTATCGCTTGCCCTCTTATCTCAGGCAGGAAGAAACTCAAGCGCATATACAACAAAAAGCTAAACGACTGAGCACTAAAAGAAAAGTGGCAGCGAAACAGATACCAGCATTGCCGGAGGATATTGCAGTACAACAAGTAATGCTGCTGGTTGAAATAGAAATGATGTGTAGTCGATGTGCATCTTGAATTTATGTCCGGACGAAGTCAAGTGTGTTTTGCGGTACTTTTTTGTCGGTCACCGAACTGCTTTAATTTATGTATTAAACTTGTATTAACCTTATAATGGTTATTTTTATATATTCCGAAAACTTATTTTCTTATAATAATAATAAGTAACGAAGTTATCGTTCGCTGGTCGTCATCACACAAAAAAATTCTTATAATAATGTCATTTTATTATTTGATCCGAGCACGATTCAATTATTTTTGTAACGCATTTTTCGATCGTATATCCAAGTCAAGCCATAAAACACTAATCTGTGCTTTTCAAAGCAGAGCCAGATTATTAGCACTAATAAAGGACTATTGAGTTGACGCGCGTATGTTTAGCAAATACTAGACGCATTTGTAAAGGAAAGGGAAGCAATCCCAGACATCTTTGCGAATTACAGCGACAACAACCAGCAGTTTTACACTCAACATGATAAGATGTAGTCAACAGCTTTACTGAGACTCTGGGCGAACTCTTGTACCGACATTTCCGAAATATACATTAAAAACTTGAAATATCCTTTCTGTATTCAACCATTTATTACTTATATTGTGTTTATATATAAACAAAATCATACAACACATTGGGTCTTTAATATATTGTTAATAATGAAAGGCACAAACAAAACTAGTTTGAGAATAAAACTTGTTAGCAAGAGAAATATTCTTACTTTTATTTTTGATTTTATGTATAATATTATGTGCTTAACACACAGATGCACTGTAATGATACATTGAAATTAAATAAAGAAATTGAATCTCTGCAATAAAAAAGGCCATAAAAATAAGATGGTTTGTAATATTATTTAAATAAAAAAAATTAAATTAAATAATGTAACTATTGAAATTAATAAATTTTAATTAATATATTTATAAATTAATAAATCGCAATCGATAAAATAATGTAATAACAAACAACTTTATAGCATAATAACACTTTAGTTAAAAAATTATTTACATTTGAGATATCCTCTTATACAATTTCAGATTCTGTGACGCCCCCGTCAAATCAGTTAATTTTATTAATAATTAATTTTTAATGTAAATAATATAAAATAGAAAATTTCTCAATTTTTAAAAACTTTAATTTTTGTACTTATGTTATATAATTAAAATTGTCATTAAATATAATATTAAATAATATGTTAGTTATTATTAAAATAAGTAAATACTTTGAACATTTAAAGAATCAATCAGGGATATTCAATAGTTCTTCAAAATTCAAGGAAAAGGATGGATTAAGGGACACCAGCAAACGTTTGGTGGCAGGCGTGTTGTAGATCGTTATTAAGGAGCCATAAAAACTTGGCCTGCGCTTGGCCCAAAACTATGGATGTGCGCTTTTCAGCATCTTTTTCACAATGTGTAGAATATTTATATACAATATAATAAAACTTTCAAAATTCAATATTTCAATAAATAATTATGATATTAAATTTCTGATTTAAGGAAACTACGTAATGATTTTTACTTTATACTGTTATTTAAAACTAAATCTAAATATTAATTTTTAATTATAATAAAAACGTTAAAAATATATTTGACATTATATTTTATTTAATATTCTTGTTGCAATTTATTCAAAACAACAATTCAAATATTTTAATTATTCTTCTGATTTAAATATATTGCTTAGATAATAATAGTTTATATTATATAAGTTGAACCACAAAAATATTGCGTTAACATTATTGTAAGTACTTGGACTATTAAGAATTTGATTATTTATTTTATGTACTTAATATTTTTCTTGTTAAACTTTAAATTAACTATTATTTTATATAAAAATTCAATTTATTAGGTGAGATCTTAATATTTTTTAACAATTCTTTTTGCATAAGTACTTGATTGTAATTTCTAGATTATAATACTGCATTTAAATAATTGTGAAATAATTAGTTATACACAAAAGTACGCTAAGTAAATAATGTATCAGATATAAATAGACATATATCTTTTCTCTCACTTATTTCTCTCGCTGCATCTCTCTTCCCCCCCCCCTCTCTCTCTCTCTCTCTCTCTCTCCTACACATAGGACTCAGTTAAGGG